>JAVJIF010011329.1:0-63824 GCA_038442645.1 Agave tequilana
AATATAAGATCCACTCCGTTGAAGTTGATCTACATTATTTAAAGTAGCTATAAATCAAAAATCAAGTCTTTTAAATACTTTTTTTGCCCATGCATCAAGTAGGGCCAAAATGGACAGCCGAAAATAGCATATTGTTTAGATCACGTATTTAGAAAATCTCGATCTGACCATTTCATCATGATCTAAGCACTTAAAAACCCTCACACACTATTTTTGTTAGATTTCAAATATTCTACATTGTTAAACTAACCAACTCACTATTTCGACCGTTCATTCTGGTCCCACTTGATGCATGGGCAAAAAATATTTAAAACACTTGATTTTTGATTTATAGTTACTTTAAATAATGTAGATCAACTTCAACGGAGTGGATCTTATTTTTGGATGTCGTGGGTTTGTATTTGAGTGGGAAGAATTCAGGCCCAAATCCTTCCCGAAAGATCCTAGTCTACCTCTCTCTCTCTCTCTCTCTCTCTCTCTCTCTCTATGTATATATGTCATCTTGGACTATTTTTAAAAGTCAAATTTCTTCCCAATTCATATACATCTGAATCATTTATAATATAAGTTTATCTCGCATTTGAAGTGTTTAAAGATGAGCTTCTATTTTAAAAAAATGTTACAAATTAATGACAATACCAATCCCAGCTGATCTGATACAACACTATTATAAAAGTGTTTGGAATAAGTATGGCTTGCGTCAGTATAAACCCAATCTGGTGTCTCGTCAGACCGAACTTGGTTAGCCTTTTTGGATGCCGGGACCAGGCCTATGTACCCTTCCAAACTAGACTAGCAATACAAGTTCCATGCCTGTCAGCCTTAGCATTGATCTTAGTAGTGCCGTTGGCATATATGCTGAGTTTGAATAGCTGCCATGGATCTTGAAGCTAAAAAGATATTGTAGAGTTGTCATCATATATTCTAAGCCTCAAATGGGTTGGCTGTGGAGAACAACTTTTTTTCTGAATGTTCCCCCAAAGATTTTAATGAATGTTTATGGCTAGTTGTCAATTTGATACCTGCCAATTCCAATTCTTTTTGGCAAATTTGTGGAGGAGAACCAATGGAGGGGCTTATCACATAACTTGGTAAACCTGTTGGCAGGTAGGAGTTCCTTCCTTTCAAATTATGCAGTTTAAGCTCATGAAATTAAAAAAAAGAAAGTTTAAACTCATGAAGTTGATATACAAAATTTGAGCTCATGAAGTTGATTGGACGCTTGTAAGTATAATTGTAAATACTGATGCATCTAATGGGTGATATCCATTCAAATTCATTTTTCATGCTTAATTTGTGAACAAATAGTCTTTAAGAAGTGTGACATCACAGCATGCGCCAAATGTCTTTGGCTACAACTTCTTCGTGTAGCCTGGTGTGCTTTCACCGTGTTATATGTTACCAACAAGGGCTGAATTTAAATGGTGGAAAATAATTTTTCCTGAGATGCCATCTGGGATGAATGAGCTTCGGTCTTTATATTATTTGTGATTGATGGCTGTAAAAGCAAGCACACACTTATTTTTTTTAATGTCTCTGTATGTGTCTGTAAGCTATAAACTTAACTGCCTTTGCATGATTCTTTCAGGTGGTATATGTCGTATGCCCCTTTCCTGAACCTACAGCCGTTCTGCAAACCCTGGTTGAGTCCTCTGCTGCCCTTGGATCAGTTGTTTTGTCACCGGACAGAGAGAGACAGTCCTGGTTACTCTCTCAAGTTGCGAAGGCTCAAAGTTGTACAGCTGCTGCTGATGAACTATCAGCGTCAAACGTCCTAATGCTCTCAGGATTCAGCATTCCAAGACTTGTTTTGCAGATAGTGACTATCGACTGCTTACTAAGAGTCAATAGACCAGGAAATGAGCTGGCATTCTTGAAAGATATCGCATTCACTGTGTATAACAAGGCTCGTCGAGTCCCACGGTCTACTTCAAGCAATGACATGTTTCAGTCATCATCTGTATCGGGGAGACCACAAGCTCCATTGATGCATGTGGCCTCTCCAATCACAGGCATGTGGAAGGATTGCCTTGCTCCTCGGATGTCTGGATCAGCTCTTTCAAGGGAAGGTGAACTTGATGCTGCTTGAGGCCTGGTACCTGGGATAACTCATGGCAGACATCTAGGGCAGGAGGACTGAACTGTGATTCAAATAGAGCAGCTGACCTACACTATCAAGATGACACAAGGTACATGTTGAGCCACTATTTATACTGGCGGAACCTGGTTCATTAGAGCGCGGATTCTCTCCCAATGTGTTAGGAAATGCAGGGTCAGAATCTTTCCATTCAAGATCTGTTATTGATGATAGCAATGGGATTTATATACAAAGCTCCACTCCAGGAGGGAATACAGAGGCTGGAACAAACTCCTGAATGATGGATCAGAGCATGACCAAAGATCAGCTAGCCTTCATTGTTGTTATGGGTGGACAGAGGACTGGAGGTGGCTTGCCTGCATATGGACGGACTCGAGAGGAGAGTTGCTTGACTGTAACATATTTCCGTTTGGTGGTATCAGTAGCCGCCAAGATACCAAGGTCCTCCAAAGCCTGTTTGTTCAAGTTTTACACCAAGGTTGTCAAATACTATGTAGTTCTTTCTCTGACTCAGGCGCTGTCAGGCCTAGGGACATAATTATTACACGAATTGGATGCTTCTTTGAGCTAGAATGCCAAGGTAATTAGCAATTGCTGATCTTTGCTTTCGCATTTTTAAAAAAAAGTTCTTTTAACTTAGAGCATGAGCATTATTCCCTTTAGTCGCTAACATGTTAGCATAAACAGAATGGCAGAATGCTATATATTCAGTAGGTGGAAATGATGTTAAGAAGTGGTCCCTACAACTAAGGCGGTCTACCCCAGACATTCTTTCCTCGAGCGCCAATGGGACTTCTCTTCAGCAACATGAAATGGGCTTAATCCCGGAAAGAGATCTTCCTGCCTCTCCTAGCTCTTCTTTATACAGCCCTCGTGCAAAGGGCAGCTTTATAAAGAGTAGTTTAGGCCAGGCTAATACCAAAAAAACAGCTCCTCGCAGGACAGTCAGGGATGGACAATTCAAGGGGTCTGCTCCAATTGGTTCAGAGCATCAGTTTGGTTGGAGTTTCTATTGATCATTCATTGCAACTAATGCTTCCAGCTGATTCTTCTTCCTTTGGTAAGTTCCTCATTTCAGATTTTGCAATGTCTGTTAAAGAAACTCAAGTCTCATACTTTCCCATATGCTCAAAGTTTAATGCATCTTTCTTGATGATTTTTCATGCACGGACTGTGGAGAATGTACACTTTTTTGGAACACCTACATATTCTCCAGGAAACTTGCATATGTTTATGTTTTTAAACTACATGAGGATTCTCTGTTTGGCTATTAGTTCTTGATGCATACATACATACATAATTGGGCTACCTATTCCTATCCAAAAGAAAAGGGAAAACAAAACAAAACCGGGCTACTTAATATGTTAAACTTGTCTCTACTTTAAAATTTTGAATAATTGGATTTGAGAGACTTCAGATAGATGCCAGGGGTGCAAACAGGTCGGGTCAAGCAGTTTTTGCTTATTTTATAGCTGATTCGAATTTTAAACTCAACCTGTGCTGGAAGATGGTGGGTATGGATACTTAATTATGTGAACATGTACTAATCGGTTTTGGGTAAATTTTGTTTTGGATTTGTTCGGGTTGGATTGATTTGTCGTATGAATTTTTGGTTCTGAGAATTTAATTTCTTTTCCTTTTTCCTGTTGAGTTCTTAAGTTGGTCAATATCAATCTGCACTTTTTCAACTTTAACCCAAAAAAATGTAACAATTCTCAACAAATATATATCGTATAATTATTTGCTTTGCATCTTTTCAGTTGGCAAGGATTCAACAACTTATAATAAGTATTACTAACTACAATCTTACAAATTTCAGTTCACTTGCAAACTTTAAATCGTACAATGAGATTAAAAATAAAATCAAAGATAAAAACAGAAAAGAGAAGGGAAAAAAATCCATGGAAACAAATAATACATCATCTCTCATATGATCTCTCTCATATCTGTCCCATAAATTTTGCAAAGCCATGCATATCACCTCTAACCTCTCCTAGGGTTTTCATCCAATATCATCAAACTTGATGAGAAAAATATCCTTATTTTCACCATTCCATCTCTAGATTCAGTCGAACCTCACAGATCTGATATAATTTGATCTAAATTCACCAATTCCTAGTTACCATGCCAGTTCTTCACCGTCATCAACTACCTTCTCCTGTTCGAGTCCACGTGATCCAGAAGCTCCTCCTCCTGGAGAAGAATTAGACACCTAGATTAGCGAGAGAGGGAGACAAGGGAGAAAGGTCAAGGAGGGAATTGAGAGAGGGGAGGTGCCAAGAGTGATGGGTGTGAGGAGAGGGAAAGCATGATGTTACAGGGTCCAAAGTGCTCCTCTCTCTCTCTCTCTCTCTCTCTCTCTCTCTCTCTCTCTCTCTCTCTCTCTCATTTTCTTTGTGTGTGTCAACTTATCTCAGCGATAGAGATTGGTGGCTGAGAATAATGACACATATTTAACATATAAGTATATAGGAGAATACAAGTTGTGAGCAGTTATAGGTTGGTTTCAGTCAGGGTTTGAAGCGGTCTGGGTTAGGCGGATGTGTGCAAGCATCTGTGTGAGTCCGTGTGCCTATTTTTTGTCGCCTTGATTTTTTTTTTTTTAACTTCTAAATTTATAAGACAAAGATCAAATTGAAAACGATCAAAACCCATTGAAAACTGCAAGAAATTTGAGAGAGATGAGAAATTTGAACTCTGGAGGAGAGAGAAGAACTCAAAAAGAAACTAGAACCATTGTTTTTAATCTTGGAGCTTTGCTTTAATAAAATTATAGTAGCATCTTCATAAGCGTACTTCCAGATGTCCATTACTCCTCTATTCTCAGAATTTTAAATATTTGAACTTTCGGCTATAGTTTTGAGATACATAGATAATAAGTTTTTTTTTTAATATATATGCCCCTAAAATCTTTGGTTTTAGAAATTTACCCCCCAAATCTTGTACACCTTAAAAGTTCACCCTCTTTTGAATAAAAGTGAATATTCTGGCTTAATTCTGTTTACTTACCTATTCTTTTTTTAAATGACTGAATTGTCCTTATACAAATGATTAAAGAACTACATCCCAACTTAAGCATATAGACTCATCTCTTATTCTATTTATTTGTCCTCCTTTCTACTTATTTCTCTCAAATCAAACATATTTCTATTTCATTCATCTATCATCAAAAATTCACATCAAATCATTTTCATATATGCCTCTTGAGAAATTTGAGAAAAATTTGAAACTTGTAAGAGTGAGATTTGAGGGGGGGGGAAATTGATGAGGAGGAGAAGAAGATTGAATAGAGGAAGAGATAAAATTTTTAGTTTGATAGTATATGGCTTTAGGTCATATAACGGTGAAGAAGAGAGAAGGGCATAAAGGGTAAAAAAACTCTTATTTCATTCAAAATCTAACTGGAAGGCTGAATTTTTAAATTATAACGATTTGGGTGGTGGAGAGTAAATTTATAAATACCAAAGATTTGGGGAGTGTATATCTAAAATACCCTAGACAATATATGCAGGCTGCTTGTTGAAAACCTACTATTTTGTATGATATCACTGCTACTTTGATTGTTTGGAGATCCCAACACTTATTTCACTTTCTCAAAGATTTATCTAATGTCAGATGCATTTGCCTAAAGCATATTGATGAGTTTGCTGATAATGAATGTTGTTCCCACTAGGGATCATTGTTCATGAACAAATTAGATAGTGAGGTGAGATATTTACCTTTACTATTTTTTCTTCTGAGGATATCAGCTTCGCTCTTCAATTTTCAGCTGTACTAGGAATATAGTGAAATGTTGAAGAACTGTTTCATGATCGAAAAAATTTTGGAGGCGATCAAGATTTTCGCTGGCATAGGCGCCTTGGTTCTTAGGCAGCTACACGGCCTAGGTGCCTGGCATCTGGCTACTTTCTAGGCGAGGCCCACCTCACCCCCTTGGGTACCTTGGCAGGTGGCATGGTGCTTGGTGTCCTCTTAGGTGGTGGCTATGCAACCTTTCTGGGTCAGGCAGCCTCAGTGCCTAAATCAGAAAAGATGATTAATTTGCTAGGAATCCGCTCATATTTCTTATGATATAAGCAATAATGTTGTTTATTCTATAGTTAAAGTGGGTGGAAATATCAAATGTTCAAGAACCCAGAAGAAATTTAATTTTTTTATCTAGCGGGCCAACATAGAAAGAAATTATAGTGTTCATCTTCGTCCTCTTCTTATCGTGCTCTCTCTTAATCTCCACTACCTATTCCTTTTCTGTCTTCGCCCTTGTTTTCCTCCTCTCCTCTGCCATTTCTTGTAACTTAACCTTTATATTGGGGAAAGTGAGAGGAGCTTTAAGCGACTTCCAAACGCTGGTTATGGAAGCTCATTTTTGGGATGTGTTCTTATGTGGTATATGGGACCTATGAAATCTGAAATTTCTTATCATTTTTTCCCCTTATCCAGTTCCATGTGTCTAACATGGAAACATGAGGATTCTGAGCATTGTTCCTTGAGGTTCTTTCTTAACTCTCCAATTTCATAATTCCATGTGGAAACAGCTCCCAATTAGTTTTTGTTGGGCAATATGATTCTCTGAACTATATATCTTTTTTTTGTTCAGTTCACTATTCCACAAATTAAACTACAAAAGAGACTTCATCCTAATTAGTTCTTTATTCTGCTTTATATTGTCAAAGAAAGCATACTGATGTTCATCACTTAGTTGTCGTCTCCATTGACACATTAAATTGTATAATGTATTGATGCCTTTTCTCTTAGGTTGATGTTTATTATTATCTTGAAGAGGCTCAAGAGTGTTTATGCCATGTGAACTTGAATCATTCAGTTCTTTAATTGTCCTATTTTGATTTTTTCTATTTTTCATCTTTACTATTTATGTTTTTCTTCTTGGAAAATAAGTCTCCTCTACTTTTTCACCTTAAGCGCCTGAAATTTTTAGTAGTGGCTTGCTGCTTCGTCCGTGCTTTCATTTTCTTACAATCCTGTTACTAAGCTCATCTCCTCTTTAGTATTATTATCTCAGAATCCTATTGCAAACATTCACCTTTAAGTAAACTGAATGTCTCAATTGTCATATAAACACGAGTAAATATTAGTTAGAGATGATTTCTGTATGTCAATCTGAAGAAATATAGAATTTTTTTCGTTACAGAAATATCTATCATATTTAGTTATTAAATTTGATATTATACCACATATTCTGTCATCAGTAGAAGTATATGTTTATAAAATTTATCATCTAACATGCAGGCACGGGACCGCAAAACAGCAGCAATGGCTCAGGTTTCTCTGGATATGTGGAAGGTTTCAGTCCGGTGAAGTCTTTAGGATCCATGCCAGCCTCCTATATCCTGATTCCTTCACCTAATATGCGCTACCTACCTCCGAAACCCTTGCAACTCCCAACATGCCTCACTTCAGAATCTCCGCCCCTTGCTCATCTCTTGCACAGCAAAGGTTCTGCAATCCCTCTCTCAACGGGATATGTCGTGTCAAAGGCAGTTCCAACCATGAGAAGAGTTCCTGCAGAGCCAATGAAAGATGATTGGCCTTCTATTCTTTCTGTTAGCCTCATTGATCACTATGGAGGCAACATCAATAGCAGTAGCACCCAAGAGAAGATGGGCCGGGGTGGTAGTAACTGCAGTCTTGGTAAGCAAGGTAGAAGTGTAGGGCCTGAGGCCATTAACAATAGAGATTATGAACTGGAGACCCATTTGGTTTTGGAGTCTGTGGCAGCTGAACTCCATTCGCTGTCATGGATGACAGCAAGTCCAGTGTACCCGGAGAGGCGCAGCGCACTGCCTTTCCACTGTGATATACTTCTCAGATTAAGAAGACTTCTGCACTATGCAGATAAAGAGCTGTCCCGGCCTCCCGACAGGGTGCAGGCTGGTTCCTGAACTGTAAGCTGCTAATTCTTAACCCAAGATTCACCATGTCTGTAATTTATGTAAGCTAGTTACTGTTACCTCTTTTTAATACAAAGTTGTCGAGTAGGCTGTCAATCTAGCTGCCTGCAGATATGTAATTTCATGTAACTTTGTAATTTCATTTCTATCATTTTGTTTAATGGATAGTTTTTTTTTTTTTTACATTGTATGATTTTGCTGGATATGGTATATTCATTTATTAACTATTTCATTTTTGTGAATATTCCAATGTAATTATATCTTTGTAATTGTACTCTAGTTGTTTCTGCAATAGCTTTCTTATACAGCCAACATTGTGAAGTACCAGTTGCTGAAACAGTTCTTGACAAAGGAGAATGGTCAAATGATGTGCTCTTTCTCAGCAAGGATTCACACTTGCCTCAGTTAAGGAGCACAAACTCATCTGTTTTTTTATTCCTTTCTTATGAAATATTCCTTTTTATCTAATACCAACCTTTCCATCATGTATCTCCATTTCAGCTGCTGCTTTTATGGCCAGAATGTCGTGATCCATAGCAACTTCTGCAAGTTACAGGTTCTAAATCTTAGCATTCATATTGCTACAATTTCCATGTTTGCTCTTTTGGCTGCATTGATGGTTTATTTTCTTGATGTAGAAATGTGTCAAAACAATATATAATAATATGACCCAAGTGCAGGCATACAACTGTGGACCAGAATCAAAACTTAGCTCAATAATCAAATACTTTCCACTTTAAGAATTTCTTCTATAGCATCCTTCATGCATTATAGTTTTTCAGCGTTTTTGAGGCACATGAACTCTCTCCCATATTCAGACACTTTCTTGTTTTGTTTTATTAATTACCACACATCAGTGAGAAAATTACTCTCTACCTTGTGTGAGGAAGTCTAGTCTTATTCACTCAAGAAAGAAGAATATCTGGAGACCATAAAAAGTTTCACTAGGCCCCAAGCACACTACTATTGTTTGTTAACTTCAGTCAGAATCCCTATTTCCTTTCCCTTTGGCTTTCTTCTCTCTCTTGTCTCTTCATTTCTCAGATTAATCATAACACTTGTGTCCATTTTTCTTTGGAACTTCTCCATGTCCTTTACAACACCACTGCATTATCACCCCCCTCCCCCTCTAGTTTATAAGACTCATGTTTCTCCCCTCCTTGAAGTCCTGAAGTGAGATGGCATTGTTCTATTATAACCACTATTACTGCCTCTTCTTCCTCCTCCTCCTGGTACTACCAAGATCACATGAACAAATTACACACAATCAAGACCTCCATTACCGCATCTCCTTCAAAGCAAGCCTCTACAGATCCCTCTAACTCTTCCCTCAACACTTGGGTTGTCACCAACCCTTGCTCAGATTCATGGGCTGGTGTGAAATGTCACGGAGGCCGAGTCTTAGGCATCTATCTCGACGACACCACCTAGTAGGAAATGTTACCTACCTCACTTTTTAGCTTAAGCCATCTCCAAGTCCTCGGCCTAAGAAGAAATACTCTTCGTGGGTCTCTACTTCCTCTCACTAATCTCATGAACCCGAGACTGAAGCATCTGTTCCTTTCATACAATCAGTTCAGTGGAACTCTGAACATCTCCCTTCCTTATTTACTCTCTCTTAAGAGTTGAGGGGGGTTGCTAGTGCCTGCTGCCAGTAACTTCAATGTGTCAGTGAATCGCCTCACTGGTGAGATCTATCCCATTTTTTAAGATTTCCAGTATCGGCCTTTGATCACCTCTGCCTAGCTGTGAAAAGAACAAGCATCCAGTGTTACTAATTTTACTGCTGAAATTAGCCCATCTTCAATTAGTTCAGTTGTTGATGCTTTTTCTAGGACAAGCTAAGCTTAGCTTGGCACGGGGACAGTCTTAGCCATCATAGTAGGAAATGTAGTGGTGATTTCTACGGCTTTGGTTATTGTTATGGGGATGTACATTTGGTTTTCGAGGAAGCATGCGTCACTTACTGGTTCTGTTAGTGTTCAAGAGCTTCAGTCGCGATCACAGTTTTTCTGAAGAGGAAGAGAACAAAAAGAAGGGTAAGGGATTGGTTTGCTTTGAAGGAGGGGAGGATCTGAGACTAGAGTGCCTTTTGAAGTATTCAGCTGAAGTTTTGGGGAAAGGCTCGACGGGTAGCAAATACAAGGCAGTTTTGGATGATGGGCTTGTAGTTGCAGTTAAGAGGCTGAGCAACGTTCGGTTTCCATCGTTCAACAAGGGTTTCAATCGGCATTTGAAGCTAATGGGAAGGTTGAGGCACATCAACGTTGCGACTTGTGAGCCTGAGAGGATGTGGTAATGCTCACAAGGAGAAGCTCCTTGTCTATGACTACGTGCCTAATGGAAACCTTCACTCCCTCTTGTATAACACTGGTGAGTTCTCAGGCCGTTTGAGAAATTTCTTTCTTTAGATAATAGAAGTAGGAAAAAGTAAATTTCTTTCTGTAGCTGAATTGATGGCTTCATCAAACTTAAATTCTTACTTCACATAACTTGCATAAAGAAAACTTATAGATTTGAAAGGAAAAAAATAATAATACAGAAAAATCCGAAGGATTTTTTGGAAGCAGGATTATAACGACAATTAAATATGACTATATTAGTTCATGAGAATAACTCGATTGTATTGATTGATGAGTGAGCCATAAAATCAATTATAAGATTGTCTGAGCTTCTTTGGGAGGGAAACTTGATGAAAGAAGCACTAGTATTGCAAATATAATTCTTATTTTTTTTTTCTTTCAATTAATATGACAGACTCCAAATTGAAATCAAAGTTCTGGATCATCAAATGCGTAATTTCCTTAAAACTAAGAATTCAGAGATATACTTTGAGATGTGGCATTGAGATGTTCCCAATTTTGACAGGTGGAGGAAGCACAAGAACTAGAGGTTTAGACTGGAGAAGTCGGAAGCAGATACTTATTTTGTTGGTTTTTTTTTGTTTTTTTTGGTGGTGGTGGTTGGGGGTGGGGTGGGGGTTGTTGGCAATTGTCTTTGTAAAGACTTGAGGCAGCATCCCAAAAGATTAGTTTTTTAGGTGGACTTGCCTAAATTCTTATATAGTCAAGACCATCCTTAAATCAGCCGACGTGGGACTATTTGTTCGCACTCAACTCAATAATTCCCCCTCGAACAAAAAGTCTCCCTGAAAAGTTCACACCTAGAAAATCATATGCTCCATCGAGTCTTGCACCGTTGCCAAATCGACCCCAACTAGCTTAGCTTTTTATAGGGGCCTATATGCTGCACCCTTTGTGTCCATTTGGGGGGCAGACATCACCCACACACACGGTTGATTAAGTTCGAGGTATGAGTCTGATGCCACTTGTAAGAACTTAAAGCATCATCTCAAAAGACTAGCCTTTTAGATAGAGTTGCCCAAATTTTTATATATTCAAGATCATCTCTATGTCTAGCCGATGTGGGACTATTTGTTCAAACCCAACTCAACAGCCTCCTCTTCATTTTTTCACTGTTTTCTCAAGCAAAACGGACTATGTAACCACATCGGCATGGCATGGTTATAGGTCCCCCGAGTTTCTCACAGGGAAGGGGAAGGAGACACAAGAATCAGATGTCTACAGTTTTGGGATGGTGCTTTTGGAGTTGGTGACAGATACGGAGACTGCCGATGAGGCGTGAGAGGGGGAGACGATGAGAATGGAGAAGATTGGGGTGATGTGCACTAAAGAATGCCCTGACGAGCGACCAAAAGGCTGAATCAGGTGGTTAGCATGATTGGTGAATTGTTGTAATGAGAAGTTTGAAGATGCTTTTGTGTGCACTTTGATTCTATTGCTAAATGAACCTCTCTATTAGGAATTTCTGATTGCTTTATTTCCTTGTGAAAACGTCATTATCGGTTGATATGTTGTAGACCCCTTCAAACAAAAGTTTGATGTGGGTTAAGAATGCTTGGATTTTTTTTCCTTTTTCATGTTAGAGCAAGTGTCTTGAATCGAATTGATTTAACACTTGTATTCTAGAACCCACTAAGCCCGAGCTAAGTGATAAACTTAATTTATAACTGTGTTAGATTTGATACCAAGACTATACCACGTTAAGTGTACGTATTTTTCTCTTAAATTTAATTATAGTTCAATAAATATAGTCCGTTCAACATTGTTAGCAGTGAGTTAGCTCACCAGCTCAATTTGATGCAATCTAATTTAAAGAGTGCAGTGGCCTGGCTGATATATTTCGATTCGGTTTGAAAAATTTATGCGGTACGATTTGGTTCTGATTTTTTTTTACGAACCGAACCGAAAATTGTTTACCGGGATATACAAAACTAAATAACATTTTTAAAACTAAAACAGAGCCAAATAGACATACAATACAAACACAAGGGCCGTAATATAATTTCATATTATATTATTGTTATTATTAGTAGTTCAAGTGATGTCACCGAATACAGAATTCCAATATCATCTAGCTCATTCTACACTAAAACTCAGAAATTAAAAATAAAATAAAATAAAATCCAAATAAGAAAAATGCAAAATGGAAAACAAAAAAAATAATTTGGATCCCGTGGCATGATCGATCATCCAAGCGCAAGCAAGAAAGGCCGCCACTTTGGTCCGAACTCTTTGATCCTCTGCTCGCTGTCTCGCTTCGGCACCTTCATCATCCACTCTTCGATCTTGTGCGCGTAATTCTCTTGTTTCCACCGGGCCAAAGTCCGTAGCAGCCACTCCAGCTTTGAAGCGACGGGGGCTTCCCTTGGGCTTCTCGAACACCTTCGCCCCCTCCCAAAACTTGGGACCAAAAATAGTACTGACACTGCTCGTGGCTGACAAGTTGTCATCGTCATCATCATCATCCGTGCAATCGACGGGCCAGGCACTGCGGTGGGGGGTTTCCCGCGCCGGAGGTCTTTCAACACTGCCGCGTCGTTGCGATCAAGAACGATGAGCCGGTCAATATGTTTGCCGCCCACGACGTGCGTGGGGACCATCGTGGCGGGTCCCGACATGGGTGCGGTTGCTGGGTCCGCGGGAGAGAGGAGAATGTCGCCTGTGGTCTGGTTGAAGACGGAGAAATCGTACTGGCCTCAATCGGTGAGAACCTTGAAGAAGGGGAATTCGTAGGCTTGGTGCATGGTATCGTCCCACGTGACGACGAGGAAGCGGAAGAAGAGGCTGGGCACGCACGCGGCGTAGGTGGGGTCGAGAGGCCACGGCACGTGCGTTTTTCTGGTCGTGGAATTGCAGGGATCTTTTTTCGTGGGGGAAAAGTACGTTGTTGTTGCGAACTTTATTATGATCGTGGACTGGCTGAGCGGCTCCAGTCGACAAGAGCGAACGAGAAGAGGAGGAAGAGGAAGAAGGGGTGGCAAGTTTATTGGAAGAACACGGCATGGTTTCGTTTGAATCAAATTAATTGATCTGCGATTATTGGAATTAACAAGACTGCCTGCCCTATATTTATGGTTATAGAAACAGATTAATTAGTTCAGTAATTCTAGTTCTAGTTGTTGTAGGAGTAATAACTAATAAGAGTAAGATTTGAGTTAGGATATTAATATGTTGTAGTATGTTATTCTCTCTTCATGATTCATTGATCGGATATAGACTAGAACTACAAGGTTTTTGATGTATTTGCAATCCTTTTCAACTTAGTTTTGAATTAATAAAAATGAAATATAGAAACAAGAATTAATTATGTGTTAGGGATTGAGTTCCCGACCTAATCCCTATGATGCCTAAATCAGCTCGGATCCGAGGTGAATTCAAATAATATGTGGTCAATATTCAGTTGATGAGGACATACCTCTCTCTCTATGATGGCACTGTAGGCATACTTATACATGAGCCTTTAGGGGTACTTTGGTCCCTCATACTGCGTGATTAATGCTCTTCTTTTTCGTGATTTGGGCGAGCCTTTTAGTTCTGGCCATGTCAGCATGTGACTCGCCGATTGGTTGCTATGGTAGAGCTCAGGTGGGTCGCCCAGTTGACTTTACAAGCCAATTGCTCCTCCTTTTTCTTTTTTGGACCGTTCCTTCCTCCTCACATAGTGGTGATTATGAGAACAACTGGGAGTTCTCTAACTTTTAAGTGAGAGAGAGGGACATTCGTTATGAGCATTGACATTGGGGCCTTTCTTATTGTGCCAACCTCAGCGCATACGGCCTAAAAAACTACCACGGAGATGCTTAATTGCGCTAAACTAATCAGAAAAATTTAAAGAAAATTTGTGGATAAGTTTCTATACACCTTGGATGTTGGAGAATCCTTGATGGGTTTCTCTCCACATGCTTCGTCCGTGATATTCGTCGGTAGGCTAATTCCCACTATGGGTCTGAAGACTGCTAATGAAAAATTAGAAAGTGAAAAATATTTCTACACGCTGATAAAGACAGTTAAGGCTAGAGCCGCCATTCATAAGATTTATACAGATCCTCAGTGAGTTAATAAACATAAATATGGTTGGTATTTCACATGACAACACATGATAGGACATTGTACACAATACAATATTAAAATATTAAACAAACAGCTAAATTTTGCTGTAATGTAGAAATTCTTACGCAATCATCAAATTTCAAAGGAATAAATAATTCAATGCAGAAATTCTAATAAAAACATCAAAACTATAGAGAAGACATATAAATTAATAATTCCAAAAATAGAAAATAATAGTAGATTGCACATTCATCAATTAACAAATCTCAACCTACCTTCGCCTGTATTTTGCCATGTATTAACACACACACACACACACTAATTATTCCATGTAGGGTAATTTTCTCAATATTTGCAAAGAAAATACTCCCATTGATCATATCCTTAGAGAGAAACCAGAAGAACAATAAAGAGAAAATTACAAGAAATACAGTTATTGCTCTGCTGAGAAATAAAGAAAAGACAATAGATAGCCATTAGCAGAGAAGATTCACAACTGGGTCTTTACTAATGCTTCTGTCTTTTGGGTTGCTTCTTCCTGGCTTCAAGCCTCTCTCGTGCCCTCTCAAACTCTTCCTCTGAGGGCTCTGGTGCTGCATCCACATCACACTTGGCCATTATGGATGAGAGTATAGAGTCAAACTTTTCTTTTCTTTGGCTCCTGCGCTGAGTAATGACTGCAACCAGATCTGTCTCTGCTTGCTTTTTCGACCTACAAGCGTATTAGATAATTTTAGGTTCTTCAGAGTAAATGCACAATGACAAAAATTACTGAGAGAGAGAGCTCACTTTGGCCTTCGCGTTAGAGGATCAGTGGGCGGCTTTGTTGCAGATACTTGCTTAGCCCATTTCTGGTATGCTTGAGTTGTTTGAGCTCTCCTATTAAGAGAAATTGCATGGGTCAATCAAGCAATGCCTTAAGAATGCGTAAGTTGAACAAAACTATGAACAGAATCACCAAAGAAAAGCCATAGTTGATTAGCAGAATTGAGCATGATTATTATGAAAGAATTTCCTTTTGGGAAAAAAAAGGAATTTCAGATACATGATTCTGTCTGGGATCACTGTGATGTCATCCATCGTATCTATAGCAAAAAGGTAAAAGAAACGAGGAAAAAAAAACAGTTCAGCGTTTCAGATGCAACTTTGACCATTTTGATTTACAAAATTATGCAGAAGCAAGAAAAGAGAAATACCAACAGAAAAAGAAAAGAAAGAGAGAAAGAAATAAAAGAAAGTAGAGGGGTAGCGAGTTTCTAATTTCTCATCTATATTTGCCACAATGTACTCTCAAGGTTGGATTTCATTGCTGAACTTAGCCAATGGGTTAACTAAATATGCGGGACCAATGATCCTAATGACCTTTTCAAGGCTATACATCGTCATCCAAAGAAATTGTAATCTTGAAAGAAACTATGGAGTTTGTGTCAATAGAAAAATAACTGTTTGGGGGGAAAAAAGACCCCATGTAAGCTGTCAGAGTAAGAGAAATTGTATAAAGCAAGAAATGAGCCCAAAGGACGGAACATACTTGGCCTCCACTTTTCACTGTTGACAAGAAACAGGATGGAGGTAAACCTCCAGCAATATATCGATAAAAGCCAAAAAAAAATGCACGGCCAAATTATGTTGACATATTCTACATCAGAGTTCAGGATAATAATACTGCTAATAAAATATTATAAAGCAGACTGACAGTAATCAAGCGAAAGAATAATACACTATGTGGGAAAAACATGCAGCAGAAAATAAACTGATTAGCAAGTCAAACTCAAACAATATAGCAAAGTATTGCAGTAAAAGAACTAACAATATGATATCCAAAATTGTATCAAAGATCAAAATGGCAAGTATGAGTAAACACTAGATAATGGATTTAAATAAAGTGTACTTGAGAACGAAGAAAAGAATATGTCCAAAGAAGGATTTATTAACCTATCAATCTGTACAAAAAAAAATTGATATATGAACAAGTCACACCTTCAGCTATTGCTTCATCAATTATGTCTTTGAAGCGATGTGAATCAAGCTTTGGCTCAGAACAAAGCATCGAACAGAAAAGCCTGTGTAACAGAAACATGTCAGAAGTTGCTCGTGCCCTCTACAAATGCAGCCAAGCATAACATACATACTGCCAAGTTAGAGCCCCACAGCAAGCTGATTATTAGGGAATCAGGAACCAAATACACCAATATGGGATATAATAGTTTGATTTCAAATATACCTGTTCATGTTGCCTTTGAATTCTGTATATAGGTCCTTCAGATCTTTCTTCTCTGAATCTGATCCTCTATAGTTAGCTTCAAATTCTTCAATATCAGCTTCTGTAACCTATCAGAAGTAAATAAGGCGTGCCTTATAGTTGTCAATGTGAAGTTAAAAAAAAAGAATACAACCCTTGAAGCATGGACTGATGAGGACATCATGCCGCCGCTCAAGGGCAGGTTCGATCGAGTATACTTCAGGAGGCGACGCACTGGTCTTCTTTGGCTTTAGATTGGACTTTCAGGCTTTATTGATAGCAGATGTTTTAGCTTTATTTGTGTTCTTTTTATTTGTGTTCTTTTGTGGACGTTTAGTACCACATCGGTTATTTCCCAGTAGTCCTCTTTTGTAAAGCCTATATAAGGCCCCCTAGACTATTGTATTGAACTAATGAAATGATTAAAACTTTTCCTCAAATTATCTTGTTAAATTCTTGAGTTCAGCTGCTCTCAAGTTTTGGGTGAGAAGCCCGTGTAAGGGGTGGAAACCCAAATCTTATCCTATTCTCAATTTAAATTTTAGTTACGATTTGAAGGTGATTGCGATCCAGGTGGTTTTACATCATTTTGGTATCAGAGCACTGGTTTTCAATCCCCTTCAAATATTGTCTTTTCTAAATTATTTTCTTCCAGTCTCCAAACCCTAGATCTACATCAGCTCCAGATTTAGATCCATATTATAAAATAAAATAAAAAGAAAAAGAAAAGATTTCACTGTTTCAAAAAAAAATTACAGTGAGATTCCGTCGGGAAAAAAAAAACACTGTTGAAAATCCCAGCTAATTCCAAATTCCCACTGTTCATCATCGTCTTCAAGTCACCCATCCACCAAATTCCGCCGCCGACAGCTCTCGCCTTCTCGTTCCACCTCGCCGACGACAACAGCGGAGCCCCACCGCTGCCCCTCAACAACATCCTCCCGCCCTCTACGGCACCGCTGCGACACCAGACGACGTCGACAGAGTTCCCGTCCTCTCAGCCCTCAGTTGACCTCACCGCTACCACCTCCGACCTCGGCTCCTTCCTCGTCTTGTCAGCAACCAGATCCAGACAACAAAGATCACCCGTCGAAGCAGCCACCATCGCCTTCGCCTGTCGCCTCCAACGTCAGATCCGGGCACCAACGCCTGTTCTTCTCCGGCACCTCCGACTGAAGCACGACGCCGGTCACTGTCGCCGTGCATAGGGCCAAGCCCTAAGGGCAGATCGAAGGAGGTGAACGGGCTCGCCGGCGCTGCCCGGTCCTCGTCTTCATCCTCATCTATGCCAAACGACATCATCGCCGACGATCTCTGACGCCGTCGTCATCATCTTCGTCCTTGCCTCCGCTCGACGAAGCCGTCGTCGCCGACGATCGCCATCGCCGCCCCCTCTTCTTTCCTACCCTCGCCGACGGCCATCCACGATTCGCCGCCAATTCGTCCTTGTCGTCGGAGATCCTCGCCGCGATAGCTCCAGACCGCCGACATCACATCGCCGCCGCCGCCGCCTTCGTCGCCCGTCCCCTGCCCTAGCTGCGAGAGCGACTGAAGAAGTTGGGTGTCGGGTGAGGGCTTCATCAACGCCCGCTTAATACATCCCATTTGGATTTGGGTGTGAACGACGGGTCTGACTCCAAACCCGATCGGGTTTTAAGAGGGATAAGTAAAACAGGTCGGGTCCCAGTGAAACTAAACCCGTTCACCCGCAACCCGGTGCAACAGTGATTCGCTGACGTCATCACCGAGTTATCTCACTGAGTTAACTCAGTTCAGTGTATTCAACTCAGTCCAGACCGTTCCTGACTCAGTCCAGAATCGCAGCATCACTTCAGACGACCGTTCAGGACTCGTTTCAAGTCCGAATTGATCCGTTCTTGAGGCAGTGGATTCGTGACGACCAGTACTACGCGCCTACAGCAGTCTCGTTCAGGTTTGAGTTACGGTCGCCTCCCCAGGTAACTTTGAATATTCTGTCAGTTATTCCTGCCATTTAATTAAAATAGCTAGTCCTTCCCATCTGTCGCATGATAGAATTTATTGACTGTTGCCCACTAACTAAGTGAGTTGCGTGATTCTGATCTTGAGTGGTAACCCGACTTAACATTAATTGTGCAACTTAACTAATTTGAATTTGTGATCACTTGATTTATCTTGAAGATTAACTGTATCAGCACGTGTCTTTATCACTGTCTCCACATTATAATTTTCTTAATCACGTGTTAATCTAAGTAGCTTAAAATTGGTATTATCTTTCATCACTCTAATCTGTGACTCCTGCATAACATACAGCTCGCATTTAGGGTCAGTTAGGACTTGCATGCCTACTAGGAGTGGTAGAACTTTCTCTGTAGGCGAAACTTCAGCACCTATGGACCCTAACATTCATGATACCCTTAACACAATCCTACACAAGATCGAAAACATGGACAGACAACTACAAGAAGTTAAGGATCAGGTTGATGTCAATTGTAGGGATCTAGCAACCCGAATTGGTAGGCTAGAAACCAATAGGAGAAGAATCAGGGAGGATGAAAGTTCTCGAAATGACAGTAGGTCTCCCAGGCGTGAGCGAGGCCCACCTTACCAAACAACTGATGCTGATGCCCATTATATCAGGAGCGTTAAAGTCGATGCTCCTTCTTTTGACGGGCGTTTAGACCCTCAGGTCTAATATTGATTGGCAGTTGGCTATGGACCGATATTTTCGTTGGCATGACATGTCTGAGTCAAGAAAGGTTCGATTGGCCGTAATGAAACTAACGGGACAAGCTGGGCAATACTGGGAAAACCTAGAGAGGATGATGAGGTACAGAAGGGAAGACCCCGTAGACACTTGGGAAAGCATGAAAAAGAAGCTTATGATAAAGTATGTTCCACCATCATTCAGTCAACAATTGTCAGACAAATGGAATCGATGGACCCAGGGGAACAAATCAGCCACTGATTACATTGCTAAATTTGATGAATATCTGAATCGGTGTGGAGCTATCGAGTTAGAATCTCCCGAACAGACCCTATCTAGGTTCAGGTCCGGTCTTAGGGATGGTTATCGCCGAGAGCTCATTGCTCGAGGCATCACGACTTTAGAACAGGCATATCAGCTAGTCACCGACTTAGATGAGTCTAAAGGATCCTATTTTAACCGAAATAACTTTAAGGATAACTCTAAAACCACCACTACTAGCCAGCCAAGCTTCAACCGAACTCTTCCTGCCCCAAGTAAACCTGCCTCCAGTTCCTCTAGCGTCAAACCAGCAGGTCCTTCTGGTACAAAGCCCTTTACATCCGAAAAGAGAACGGTAAGTGAACCAGGAAAAGTCAACCCTAAAACCCAATGCTACAGGTGTCAAGGGTATGGTCACCTTGCCAGCCAGTGCCCGAGTCAAACCAAAACCCTCTTTGTCGAAGTTCCCATTGAAGATACAGAAGGAGAGGATGATGGAGAAGAGGTTGTGCACCAACAAGATGATGACTCAGATGCCTCTGTCGAAAAGTATGAATTCAATGGGTGCATCAGAACTGTGAAAATTACGAGCCTACCTCCTGATGTAGCTCGCACCCAATTAGGAGTGGTTAGATGTACTTTAACCCAACCTGAACCACTCAACGACTGGAGAAGGACTGCCATATTTCAAACTTGCACAAAAATTGGCAATAAAAACTGCAAGGTAATAGTAGATAGTGGCAGCTGCATCAACGCTGTTGCGTCAAAGTTAATCACCATCTTGGGGATGACACCGGTGAAGCATCCAAATCCCTACAAGGTTACATGGGTCGACGCTACATCCATAGACGTTCAGGAGAGATGTCAAATTCCCATCCAGTTTGCCACATACACAGATAATGTGTGGTGTGACATACTCCCCATGAATGTAGGTCATATCATTTTGGGTCGACCATGGTTATTTGACTTAGATGTGACCATACATGGACGTACCAACCAGTGTTCGTTTGTCCATAATGAAAAAAGGGTGAAGATTATGCCAAATCAACCGAAGCCGCCAACCCGAGAGAAAGAGGCTGATAAAGGGAAAGATAAAGTGGACGTTATAAATCCTAAAAAAAAGGGTGATAAGGGCAAAGGTAAGATGGAAATGAATTTGATTAGCCACGATCAAATTGAAAAGAGCTTGCAGGATGGTTCTACTTGTTATGCTCTCGTGGCTCGAGAGGCTAACCGGGATATTGAGGAGCAGATTCCTGAGCACATTAAACCAATTCTGGAGGAGTTTTCCGAAACCCTCCCACAAGATCTGCCAGGTGAGTTGCCACCTATGCGAGACATTCAACATGCTATTGACTTAGTCCCAGGAGCGACTTTACCAAATTTGCCCCACTATAGAATGAACCCAACTGAACATGCGGAATTGCAACGGCAAGTAGAAGAGCTACTTGACAAGGGGTTCATCAAAGAGAGCTTGAGCCCATGTGCGGTTCCCGCACTTTTGGCGCCAAAGAAGGATGGTACATGGCGTATGTGTGTGGATAGTCGTGCAATTAATAAAATTACCGTCAAGTACCGTTTCCCCATTCCCCGTCTTGATGATATGCTGGATCTGATGTCAGGTGCCACAGTCTTCTCCAAAATTGATCTTAAGAGCGGGTACCATCAAATTAGAATCCGACCAGGGGATGAATGGAAAACCGCATTTAAAACTAAAGACGGGTTATATGAATGGTTGGTTATGCCCTTTGGACTGTCCAATGCTCCTAGCACCTTCATGAGAGTAATGACCCAATTGTTTCGACCGTTTATCGGTAAATTCGTGGTGGTCTATTTTGATGACATACTAATCTACAGCCAAACCCAGGAGCAACATGTGGGACATCTGAGGCAAGTCCTCTGCACACTCCATGCTGAAAAATTTTATGCAAATCCAAAAAAGAGTGCTTTTTGTATAGACAGGGTTATCTTCCTAGGATTTGTGGTTTCCTCCGAGGGGGTTTCCGCAGACCCTGAGAAAGTGAAGGCAATAACCGAGTGGCCACAACCCCGGACGATTAGGAAAGTCAGGAGCTTTCACGGGTTAGCCACTTTCTACCGTCGGTTCATCAAGAATTTTAGTGCTATTATGGCACCTATAACCGACTGTTTAAAGAGCGAGGTATTCCAGTGGACTCCTGCTGCCTCCAAGGCTTTCGCTGAAATAAAGAGAATGATGACAGAAGCTCCCGTAATGCGTCTCCCTGACTTTTCAAAAGCTTTTGAAGTAACTTGTGACGCATCAGGACTGGCAATAGGTGGTGTACTGAGTCAGGAAAACCACCCGGTTGCTTATTTCAGCGAAAAACTAAATGATGCCCGACAACGCTACTCCACATATGATAAAGAATTTTATGCGGTTATACAGGCTTTGCGCTACTGGAGACATTATTTGTTGCCACAGGAATTCGTGTTGTACTCAGATCATGAAGCGTTAAGGTATCTCAACTACCAGAAGAGATTAAACGCGAGACATAGCAAATGGGTGGAGTTCTTGCAGGATTACACTTTTGTTCTCAAACACAAAGCAGGCATCGAGAATAAGGTCGCTGATGCGCTGAGTCGACGTGTCACGATCTTGGTGACAATGAGCACAGATGTGGTTGGATTTGAGAAATTAAAAGAGAAGTATGAATCATGTCCCGATTTTGGGAAAATTTATGTCACGTTACGAGACGGCCCTGTTCGTGAGATGTACGGTTTTCTCCTTCAAGACGGTTATCTCTTCAGATTCCGTAAGTTGTGTATTCCCCGTACGTCCCTCAGGGATTTTCTCTCTTGGGAACTACATGCTGGAGGTCTGGCGGGGCATTTCGGTCAGAACAAGACAATTGAGGCCGTTGAACACCGATTCTACTGGCCGAGTCTGAAAAGAGATGTCTCTAAAGTAGTTAGCCAATGTCGCACGTGTCAACTGGCCAAGCAACAAAAGCAGATTGCTGGACCTTACACTCCTCTTCATGTACCTAATTGCCCCTGGCAAGGCGTGAGCCTAGACTTCATACTAGGACTGCCCAAAACTCAAAAAAAGCACGACTCTATCCTAGTGGTAGTTGACCGATTCTCAAAAATGGCTCACTTCATCCCGTGTTCCAAGACCTCAGATGCGTCTCGAGTAGCTGTCTTATTCTTTGATCATATCGTAAAGTTGCACGTGATACCTAAAACCATGGTGTCTGATAGGGATGTTAAGTTTGTTAGCTATTTCTGGAAAACATTTTGGCATAAGATGGGCACCAAACTGAAATTCTCTACCGCCTTTCACCCACAGACAGATGGTCAAACCGAGGTGGTAAACAGATCACTAGGAAATCTCCTCAGGTGTCTAGTTGGAGAAAATTTAAAAACTTGGGATCTCATTTTGCCTATGGCTGAATTTGCATATAACGGATCTGTCAATAGGACTACAGGTCTCAGTCCTTTTGAAATAGTAAACGGTTTTAAGCCCAGACAACCCATTGATTTAATTCCCATGGCTCATCATCATTCTAAGATATCAGACTCCGCATCAGCATTTGCATCTCATATCCGTGCATTACATGAGGAGATCAGAGACAAGATAATGAAAAATAATACTGATTATAAAGCTTCTGCAGATCTACATCACCGATTAAGAACTTTTAATGTCGGAGATTATGTGATGGTCCGCATGCGACCCGAACGGTTTCCACCAGGAACCGTGAAGAAATTACACGCGCGGAGTGCAGGGCCATTCAAGATTATCAAGAAAATCAATTCAAATGCTTATGTGGTGGATCTCCCACCAGACTTTGGCATCAGTTGCACTTTTAATGTTGAGGATTTGGTTCCATATCGAGGTACTTTTGATACCCCTTCTGACCCATTTGTGGATGAGCCAAGCCAAGACCTTCTTTCTGAGAGCCCCCACTACCTCCACTTCCCCCTAAAATGTCCTATGCAACAGAACATATAGATTCTATCTTGGATGATCAGATTATCTCTACTGGAGATGGTGGGACGAGACGCTATCTCATTAAGTGGACGGGAAAACCTGATTCAGAAAATTCTTGGATTACCGAGGAAGACCTCCAGCATCTTGATCCTGATCGACTAGAGCGCTATCACAGCCGACAGCAGTTCTGTCCCCCACACTCGACAGGGTCGAGTTCTTTCCACCCGGGGGGAATTGATGAGGACATCATGCCGCCGCTCAGGGGCAGGTTCGATCGAGTATACTTCAGGAGGCGACGCACTGGTCTTCTTTGGCTTTAGATTGGACTTTCAGGCTTTATTGATAGCAGATGTTTTAGCTTTATTTGTGTTCTTTTTATTTGTGTTCTTTTGTGGACGTTTAGTACCACATCGGTTATTTCCCAGTAGTCCTCCTTTGTAAAGCCTATATAAGGCCCCCTAGACTATTGTATTGAACTAATGAAATGATTAAAACTTTTCCTCAAATTATCTTGTTAAATTCTTGAGTTCAGCTGCTCTCAAGTTTTAGGTGAGAAGCCCGTGTAAGGGGTGGAAACCCAAATCTTATCCTATTCTCAATTTAAATTTTGGTTACGATTTGAAGGTGAATGCGATCCAGGTGGTTTTACATCATGGACACTTCATCGGGTTTATACTTTTATTTTCTATATACTTTTTAGAATTTCTTGTGTCGTTGTGTTTTGTTGTGTCATGCCCATGTTGGCGTGTCCGTGCCCATGGATCTAATCCTATTTTGGTGAACAGAAATGGCCCTTGATTAATTTATTCAAATTCTCTAGGGTTAAATCCATAATAAAAAAAATGCACAATACCTTTTTATACATTGTCCTGAAGAACTCCTGCAGATTTTCAGCAGCTTCCCCAGATAAGGCCTGATAGACATGAAAAACTTTTAGACAATATCGTGCCAAATGTTATGGATCTAGCCTTATGGCTTTAGCTTGAACATAAACTAAATTTAGCAGTAAAAAAAATGAATAAATTTCTGATGCTCACCTCATCGTCAACACAACCAGTCTGATCATAAAGTGCCCTTTTTTCTTCATCTCCAAGAATTGATATCACTTTTTGCAAGAGCTGAAATTTCTCCTTGGCTTCCTGGAACATAAGAAAACAAAAAGGTTAAGAATATGGGCCAGATAGCTAGCTACCTTGTGAGAAGAAAACGAATTGAATTTCTGAAAATGGATAACTGGAAACCTCGTCACCAGGGTTCTTATCAGGATGAAGACGCAAGGCCAGCTTGTAATATGCCTTCTTAATTTCCTGCTGAGATGATGTCTTCTCCACGCCAAGAATCTACAAAAAATCAAAGTGGCAATATATTTTCATTTCAGACAAGGAACCAAGATTAGCAGCATTTGCTATGGTAGTAATTTGGAAACTATATTTTCAAAGAAATGATAGGAGTAAAGATAAAAAATTGAAAAATATATTAGAATAAAAATATCCAAGAATGTATTTCTCTTCACTTCTTATAATGAAGAATATGCTATGGTAGGGATTTTCTTCAGATACTAACAGGCGGAAATTAACAGAAGCATTCACAAGAAAGAATCCTGAAAGTAAGTATCTTCTTTAAACTTTGCCAGGGTCTTATTAGATGGATAAAGAATATGCTAAATTTTCAGGCATAGGGTGAAGAGAGGCTGCCAATCAGCTCTCTCCATCCTTCTACTATTTCTTATCTAGATCCTTCTAACCATTCATTCTACCAAGAAAAAATCCACAGTCAATCTAAGTTTGTTCTTTTTCATCTTAAATCTAACTTGCTTTCTGCCCTTTCTATGTTTTTCTTGACCCTTCCAAGTTTTTTTTTCTTTTAAAATCTAGGGGGGCTGACCCTTCCAAGTTACACCTACTTAGGTGAAATCTCTTCTCAATTTTGTCTCCCCATGCTAAATTTATCCTTCTGTGCAAGTGTAAACTTTCAGTATAATTTTTCTACTTCGACAATTTGTGATGTCACAATATATGTCATGACATTTACTTTATATTAAACTTATAATGTACTTGTGTCCCATTTATTCCCTTAAGTATGCTTTTACTTCTCATATTTCTTTTTCCAACAAGTCACACCAGAAGAGTATAACCAGCAGCATTTTACTATTTCATCAATCCTAGCCAATTTCATCCAAGTAGATTTCAACATAATGAAAATTCACATTAGATAAATACATAATGAAAATTCACATTAGATAAATTCTGGCCATTTACATTTATAGGCCTCCTTTCAACCACAATTCTTGTTGCTTTAGAAATTTGATTCAAACTTAGGACACTTGCTCAAATACATTCTTTTACAATGCGGGTTCAGCTTTAAGCAACACTCACATCTATTAAGACCGACTGAATATTAATTACATGACATGAATATTAATTACATGACATGCCTACTCCTAGATAAAAGTATCTATCGCAGGTGCAAAGAAACATAAGCTTTCCAACCAAAAGGCTTGACTGGTGGTCAAAAATGACTTATATCGTGATTCACTAGTCACATGCACAACATGAGAATGCAAGGTACGATATTGAAACATGACCAGACTGGTCTTTGGATCAGTAGAATGCCTGATAAGAAATTTAAGGACTTAACCAGGAGGCTATGTTTTAAGCTCCATTCATGTATGCTTGAAGTGGGTTGATGACTCATACTATAAGCATGCATTAGACCACCTCCCCCTATTGTGCGTAACTAGAGTTCATAATCTAGCAGCATTTCCCCCAGCAAGTTGTAAGCAAAAAAGGAAAAGGTGATGATGACATATATATTAGTGCTGGTGACCATCAAGATCTTTGGGATCACAATTGTGGATCTGTTCCAAGTTTCGCTCTTTTGTTTATCTTGATAATATTTGCAAAGACAGTGAGTACATTTTAACTGTAATAGAATTATAACCATATCTTTGAAAAGTTAAAGGTTGAAGTTCTTTATGGTAATTACTATGAAGACCTGAGGTTGGCCTCCCTCTACTGGTCTCCATCAAACTGCTAACCACCACAATCTCCCTATCCAAACATGTTCTTACCATTACTGCAGTAGATGGTCATTCATTCAGAAATTTTGTCAAAGTTGACTAAGGTTGTAGCTAACGAGTTAAGCATCCCGCCCAGTGTTGTCTAATTCATGTCATTCCCCTTGAATTGCAAACCATTTTATGGGTTCCAATTTGTGGTTGTGTTCCCAATCCACATTGCCAAAATGACAACCCCAGAAATGAAAGAACATCAATTGGTCTCATGAGCTCTTTCAATGTATTTTGCTCTAGTGTTTATCATTTTCTTAAAAGATTTATTTTTATAAATTATGAACTTTTATTTAATATAATTAGATTGAGATCACTTTTAAAACTAAAGTAGTTTGCTTTCTATTTAAATTACTATCAGATAAGGGCTGGCATCATAAATATTAAATAAAAGAAAACAGTTTATACATAATTCTCTATTTTGTGCATGTCTCGTCTCTATAGACATGTACGCATGCACACAAATTATATGTGTGATTATTGAAACAACCTTACTGAACACTCCGTTAGTACCATGGCCTCAAATACTGACACGATTAAGCCGAACCGCACATAATGCGTACAATTTAGAATGGCATATTATGTAGCCATACCCTCTCCACAAACCAAAGCATACAAGGAATTTGTAACGATGATCTTGCATGAGTATGTTGCACAAGTGGTGGAGCATATGGTTTAATTTTATTTGAAGAGAACCTTATCAGGGCTTTAGATGTCGGGAATTCTCTTGAAAGAGAGGAGTGCCTTTAGGAACTCGGACAAAAATCAGAGTGAACAAAGGTGAAGAGCGGCTTTCAATCTTTTCTCAAAGAGTGCCCCTACAGTGATCCCTTTGCCACTATAAAGCGAGGAATTCGCTCCAAACACTCATTCCACTTAAATTGTACTACAATCAGGAATTTGACCGAAGCAAATCATGCATTTTGATCATCCAACCATAACTTTACAGTCTCATGTTGAATAGATGGTCTCAATCCAATTGATTCTCTCCAAATAGAAAAACAAAATAATATCATTTACATGACATGTTGCATTTGACTGCAATTTACTGCTAAAGAGCTCCTCCAAGTCCTTGGAACTTCCTTCTATTTGAAGCTGTCCAAACCCATATATCCATTCCTTGATGACGTTTGTCATCCTCCACTTGATCAAAATAGAGACCAAAGACCCTTCAAACTATCTCCTGAGGATACAAAATCAAAGACACTGAGGCTCCACAACTTATTTTCAATGTGCATTGCTGCCGTTCTTAAAACTTCAAAAATCCATATTCCTTTTCACTGTGAAAGTTCAAAATCCCCAAAATGCTATCACTACGTTCATTCTCTGTCATAAAAGGACACCATGCTCCCTCAACATGGCGAATGCAAACTCCACTACTTCAAGAGTCACATTCCTGCTGGGTTATATTGCTAGCTTTGTACTCAGCTTCCGCAGGCTTGAAAACATTTTTGTCATGGATTAATGAATTGAGCTGCTTGTGCATACACAGAACTTAGTTAGGCGCTATCCGTGCAGTGTTTCAAAAAGATATGAAAGAGAAAAAAGGGGACGAGAGAGAGAGAGAGAGAGAGAGAGAGAGAGAGAGAGAGAGAGAGAGAGAGCAGCCAGCATGAGCAAGAGATTAGGCTTGAACTATCTGATGGGGATTTACATTCTAAACTGCCAAAATAAGACCAATTATTTCCTAACAACTCATTTATAACTCCTGAATTGTAAATAAAATTTATAGGATATTCATTAGAAGGCATTGAAGGGGCCGTAACCAACTTTCCCAAGCAGTATTAATGAGGAGATTTGTTCGGTTTCTATTTCTATTTGTTGTCCTTTCCTCTGTGTTCCATGGAAATTAACATGTCGCCTACTGAACTAAACAATTCTTTCCTCGGAAGTTCAAAACTCAACAGCAAAAGAGCTAAAAACTTGCTAACTATTTGAGCACATCCTTCTATCTACAAGCCAATTCTTCTATCATCCCAGCTTCCCAAAACATGTCAAGCCCCCTTCGCAATCCTTCATGGGAGCTCCAAAAGCCTAGCGGAGTCACCCTACATACAAACTCAATATACAATAAATTCTCCCAATTCTGTTGAGAATGAAAATGTCAACTAAAATACAACAGCAGTGACTCCATCCTACCACATTTATTTTATAAATCCCCAATTGCCCAATCATAATTTTCAGATTTCAGGAGATCTGCAATTTCCTCTTATTCAATGAAATTTTGGGTAGCAAGCAAAAAAGCAAAGACTTGATTTTACTCCTTTAGCATCAATAACACTAAAAGGAAAAATAACCAATTGAAAATAAACAAAAATCGAATAAATCAATGGAGGGGATAAAGAGAGATGAATCTGGATTACCTCATACAAGCTCTTCTCTTTTGCGATCGGTTCACCGCTGCCTCCGATTTCGTGATCGTTGTCATAGTCGTTTCTTGAAACCCTAGTTTTCGTCTTTCTCCCCATTTTTTCTTTTTACTCCAAAAACAAAAATTCTAAGTGCTTCTTCGATAAATTGGGTATTTATTCTGTGAGAGAGTGAAAATTTTCCCGCCTTTTCTTTTGCCGCCCTACCGCGCTCGGGCTCTGGGGCAACTCTTTACTCTTGACTATTTCTCGTCAGTCTTCACCGTTCACGGGTCTGCTTTGGACGCCCGAGAGCGGGTGTAAGTGAGGAAGTGTGAAGGAGGCGTTTTTTTATTTTATAAAATGAAAATCTGTATTTTTTTCAGGTATTTGTTTGATAGTTGAAAAATGTAATTAGAAAAATATAATATTGTTTTCAGTATTTAATTGGTATTATGGGAGTGAAAGTGAAAAAGTTAATAACAAAGTTGATCGTAAATTAATATTAAAATAAATATTAATTATGAAAAAAATAAAAATTGGATTATAATTACACTGCAAGTGAGATTTACAGGACCACAAAATTAACTACTTAAGTTAAATTTATTATCAATGAGATTTACATAACCACAAAATTAACTGTAATACTCTGAAAGTAAGGAAATGATTGTGTAAAAAAGAGCTGTCAAGGAGATAGGGAAAATGAAAAGTTTTTTTTTAGCTTTTTTCGATGTTTGGATGGACAGCGAAAGTGGAAAATAAGTTTTCCCACTTCCGTACTCCCCTCCTAAACCAAACATTCCCTTAATGAATTTATAAAAAATATTTTTTTATATATATTATCTCTTTTTAATTTTTACCAACTAAAATTCAAATTCTAACGATTAGTTCTCAGTTCGTCGGGGGGCAATCTGGCCCAGCGCACAATGAAAAAGCCCGAATTAAAGCCCAACCAAGTCCACAATGCCAGTGGCGTACGCAGGATTTTCACTCAGTTGAGGCGGAAATGTCATTCATAAAGTAAGAATTCCTAATTGACACACTCAGTGGCGTACACATGATTTTCACAGAGGAATTTTACTCAGTTAAAATGTTATACTCATTAATTAACCAAGAACATGAATATTAACTAATAAATATGTATTCTAAACAACACAATACTTAAAATTTTGTAATGGGTTCAATTAGATTAATGACCAGCGCCCTTCCTTCAAAATCAGAACATATATCAACTCTTAAGTAAAGCAAAAAATAAGAAACATATGATTAACACATTATTAACCAACCTACATCAAACAAATAAACAAAACCTAGATACATGTAGGATACAGAACTTAAAAGAAAAGTTATGTCAGAATCAATAGATTTGAAGTACGTACCTTAAAATTAATTTAGCCCCTCGTCTGCGTTGTATTAGTTGTCAACCGATGATGCATTGCAAAACGTAGGGGAGGGTTCTAGTATCTCAATTCTCAACACTACTGAACACAACAAATTTCCCCATTCTTTAATAGACAAATTTAAAAAATAAAGAAAACCGCATTATCTGTTCCCATAAACCTAAGGAAACATTTTTAACTAAATTTCTCTACTTTCTCCGCAAAAATAATGAAATTTATCGACAAAAAAGCATAAAAGGAAACCAAAAAAAATAAAATTTATAGCCAAAAGACCTGTTTCAGCTCTTCGACCACATCTCTCCGCTTCATCTCCTCTTCTGGCGACAGTTTCAATCTCTCTTTCAACATAAACTGAAACAAGAACAATAAGAATTCGACAATCACTCACTGAAAATAAAAAAAAAAAAATCAACAAGAACTCATTCAAAAACTCAGACCAATCAGCTGAACCAACATCTGCGAGATCTGCTGGTCAAGCTGGAGCCAGGTGGTCGGATCAAATCGTACTGCGATCGAAAAATTAAAGGGGATTGGGTACCCAGGCCCAAGTCTCACCATAGAGAATCCATCCGCCGCCTCTGGTGGAGGCGGAGGCAGGAGGGGCAAGGCTCTTCTGGAGCTCAGAGTCTCGGACACACACACAGAGAGAGAGAGAGAGAGAGAGAGGTTGTCTGTATGCGCTAGGGTTTTTTGAAGGCGATCGAGGCCGAGAGGCGAGAGCACTGTGGGCTGAGTTTTTGTGAAGAGGTTTTTTTTTTTTGTGAATGAAGCGGGCGGTTATTTCATTTACAACCCGGTCCAAAGATCCAATTTTGTGAACGAAGCGGGCAGTTCTGTCTTTTTACAATCCGACCCGTCCCAAATGCCCTATACTGCTCTGTGTGCGTGGATTTTAGTGGGGGCGACCGGCCCCACTCGCCCTCACCTGTGTCCGCCAATGCACAATGCCCTATCTGGGATTTGGATCCAGCTAAATATGGGCCAGAGCCCTCTTTCTCCTATTTGTTTCCCAAGAAAACCCTGTTGCAGTCCCCCGCAAACGGTCAAGTCGTGCCGGCTTTGGGGTGTTGAGCAAAGCTCCGCACAGGTCGGCACTTCGAGCCTGAGTGCCAGCAGACATTACTTCTCCCCTGACGTGGCCCCGATTAGGCCCTGAATTTGCTCCCTAATGACTGCTAGTGAATCTCGTCGGCGGTGAGTTAATTAGAATATATATATATAGGGGTTACTGTACCTCAGCCGGCAGGCTGAGAAACTTCTCTCAGCCGGCGGACGTGGCAAAATCACCGCCCCACATCTGTCATCAATTTTGGCGGACAAATCTTGAAAAATCCCGCCCAATTTAATGCCAGTCACCTCAACATTGTATTTTCCGAAAATACCCTCCCTCACAACTTTCTACCGTATGTAAAAAAAAGTTGGCTACCAAAAAAATTTACAGCTTTAGAATTTCAACCGGCGATTCTGATCCAAAATAGTTATTTCTTTCACAAATTTGATCCTTTTTTTAAAGAATATTTTTGCAACTGATGACGCCTAAGAAATCATCCGTGGAAAAAGGTACTACAAAAATTGATATTTTCAAAATTTTTTAGCGTTTGTGTATTTTAATAGTTTTTAATTTTTTCCAGATTTATTTCCGAGGTCGCAATTTTTTTTAATTTTTTTTTTAATCTTGGAACCATGGTCGCAGTTCAGAAAGAGATTTTGAAACTTTAGATGTCGAATAAATTTTTAAATTTATAAATTTTGTAACATGATGATAAAGGTCCTATTTTTTTCATCTTTTTTTTATTTTCTTCTATTTTTACTATGTCTTAGTATATTCGAAAAAATTGATGTGCATACACTGCATGCGACCTCGGTCGCAATTGCTTAAATATGAGTTGTCGTCTCTTGCGACCAAGGTCGCAGTGTATTTAACGTCATTTATTTTATCATACTTGGGTCGCAGTTGTTTCTGATTGCAGTGTAGTCTTATGCGACCTTGGTCGCAGTGTCGAAACGAGTCGCAGTTGTTTTTGATTGCACTGTAGTCCTGGGCGACCTAGGTCGCAGTGTCGACCCGGGTCGCAGTTGTTTCTGATTGCACTGTAGTCTTATGCGACCTTGGTCGCAGTGTCGTCCCTGGTCCAAGTTTTTGTTTGCAAAGTATGACTGCGACCGTGGTCGCAGTTTATAAAAGAAAATATGCTTTTTACAAACATTGGTCACAGTGTATGATTGCACTGTAGTCTTATGCGACACTGGTCGCAGTGTCGTCGGGTGGAAGTTGCTTGTGTTTACATTGTATGACTGCGACCGAAGTCGCAGTTTATTAGAAACAAATATGCCTTTGACCCCCTTATAGTTTTTAAATGATCATTAGTCTGAACTGTTTATTTTTTCTTACTATGTAGGTAAACAACAAAGGTCGCATATAATTATTTTTTAGATATCACTGTAATATAAAATATAATTTATATAAATACGACAAAGGTCGCATAAGAGATGAAAACTATGTTACTTCTTATTAAAATACTGCGACCAAGGTCGCAGTTATCCGTATGAGAAGAAATCAATATTACTTCTTACTAAAGACTGCGACCTAAGTCGCAGTAAATAAAAAATAAGATTTCACATACGACATGAAATCTATAATACTCCTTTATTGAAGACTGTGACCTAAGACGCAGTTATCCGTATGTGAAGAAATCTATATTACTCCGTACTAAATACTGCGACTTAAGTCGCAGTTATCCGTATGTGAAGAAATCTATATTACTCCTTACCAAAGACTGCGACTTAAGTCGCAGTTAACCGTATGTGACGAAAGCTATATTATTCCTTACAAAAGACTGCGACCTAAGACGCATACCCAAAAAAAAAGATTTCACAGCCGGAAATTATTTTCAAATAAGATTGCGACCGAATATTAAAACGGTCGCATTTCTGAAACTTTAAATCATTTGTTATAGGTCGCAGTACCTCATAGACTTAAAGAGAAAAATTCAATATTTAAGAAATTGTTTTTAAAAAAAATGAAACAATTAAAACCTGTTGATCGGCATGCAAAGATGTCAACCCTTCAAGATTTTCAATATTCTGAGAGAAAGTAGAACCAGATGTAATATCTTCCATATTTAGATCGCCAGTAGACTGCTCAGACGTCGACATTTAATATTTTGGAGAAAAAATTGATCTGAAAAGATTTTATATTTTCAGAAAAAAGTTTAACGCAGGCTGAAAAGGAGAAACTAGATCTTTCAAAAAGAGGTAAGGAAATAGGGGGAAAAGTAATTTATATAGAATAACCTAAAACCTATAAAGAGCGGCAAAAAAATAATAAACAATAAGGAAGGTTACCGAAAGAGTTGCTTTTCATAAGGGGTATTTGGTAATTTAACTTCTTCCTAAAAGCGTGCCGCGAGTCAGTGAAGTGACAAATTGAGCCACGTCACCGCAGGCTGAGAGAGTACTCTCAGCCCGCAGGCTGATATACATTTTTCTGATATATATATATATATATATATATATATATATATATATATATATATATATATATATATATATATATATCCTCTTGCTTGTAATAAAATGTTTTTTCTAACAAAAAAAAGAATATAATGTTTTTATCCCTCCCTCTCAATTGAGTATATAAATAATTATAGATTCTCTAAACGTCGTATACCCCTAAAGACAAAATGACCATGTTATCCCCCACCCCCCCTTCAATAAGGAAGGACCTGTTTGTTTCTCAGAAGAGAAAGAAAGAGGAAAGAGGGTAAGAGAAGAGCGGTTGAAACGAGGAAGAGGTTCTTCCCCTCTTCTGCTCTGGACGTTTGATGGGGAAAGAAAGAAAGAGGGAAGAAAGGGGGAAAAAGAAAAAAGAAAAAAAAAGTCCTACCGTCGGTTCTATCTCTCCTCTTTCCTTTCTATATCTCACCTTAATTCTCGAGCTCCGTTCTTCCGGCTGCTTTTGCGTGCTCTTCCGTCAAATCAGACGTCAGCTAGAGGAAGAGAACTCTCTTCCTCTTTCTCTAGCAAACAAATAGGGGGAAGAGACAAATAGAAGACAAGTCGGGGGAAGAGAGGAAGAACCCTCTCTTCCTCTCAAATGCTGCAAAACAAATAGGCCTTAAACAGAAAGACATCATCCTTAATAAATGCCAAGGATAAGGGGCTAAAAGACTAAATGCTTTCAGAGAACACATCATCCCTCAAGCAAAGGATAACATTATATATCTGTTACAGCAACAATTTCAGTTTTCTTTTCATTCAAAAACTAAATGCGAACCCATCGTCTGAGAAAACCTCATATTATTGTAATTTGAGAATATCTTTATTCCAACTTTTCTTCAAATGTAATTAACTTGAATTTTAGTAGCCACTGGCTCAAGGACGGGGGGCTAAAAGACGAAAATGATCGATATGTTGAAGGTTTCTGAGGTGGACATTTCTTCTTCCATATCATCTAGAAAATCATCTTCTTTGAGATGCATGCTCGCATCATTTGTTAGAGATCCTTGGTTTCCAGTCATCCACTCTCCAGGTTGCTCTTCATCTGAAAAAAAATCACTAGTTGGAAGTAGGTTTTAGTAGGCCAAAAGCCTTGCAGTGCTCTTAAACAATTACTAAGCGAAGAGTTAAATACTAGTGCTAAAAGAAGTTACTATTTGCTTTTGCAGTCTCAGTTTGTTACTCCTTAGTTTTTTTGCCCATATGACTATACACAGTACTACGAGGATGAGAATGCTACTGATGTGTTCCATCTCTATCACCAAATATTAAAACCAGCATCGACATGGTTACATTAAAAAGTAAACAATGTAGATAAAACTTTTTGAGCTCGAAGACATACATTCTGAGTGTTAATGAGTCGCCAAAGGACAATACAGCCTATGATTTCGGTGAAAATTGTTCCAACACGACTATATAATGTTAGAGAAAAAAATAACCTCGGCTTTACCACTTCTAATTGTAAGTATGATGTTTACCACTTCTAATTGTGAAATACTCTTAGATTAAAATTGAAATCCCTAGTTTCTACATATATTTTATTTATAACTTCCAAATTTTCTCATGGTAACGAGTATGCTGAATAATATGTAACTAACATGCAGGAGCTCATTGTCAATAAATTTCAATTTTCCATATTATTGACATAAATGTCATGCTCGAGTGGCACAGTGTTATCGCTAATTGCACATTCACCATCGACTTAGAAGCTCAAATGCGACATGCTAATTATAACTCGTTTGGAGGAGTAATCTTAAGCACAACACAAAGGGATATCATAGTATTATCAACCAGATATCTCAGATACAAAGCGAAGAATGCAGTCGAGATATGGAAGCAGATCATCACTTAATTATAGGGTCTATTTTGCTATTGTATTGCAACGTTTCTTTGCCGGCATTTTATGTGGTACAGGTAACTCTTTAAATACTTGAAAAACATACTTTATGACGCTATAATCTGATTGTTCCAGACACTATTGTATTTACGCCTAGTATGGATGGACGCACAAATACCTAAGTTTGTCTACAACATGGAATATGTACGCCTTTGAGTTCAACAATATTGACACTTGATATGTACGTCTTTGAGTTCAACAACTTTTATCTATGTTGTTTACTTTTCAATGTAACTATGTGAGTACTGATTTTAATACTTGGTGACGGGAATGAAACACAATAGGTTCATCGATGGAGTTTTCATTCTTGTAGAACGATATATAGTCATCTGGCAAAAGGCAAGGAGCAATAAACCGTTCATTTATCAATTGTTTAAGCAATGCAATACTCTTAACCTACTAAAAAAACTAGTTTCAACTTGTGATTGTTCACATACTTGAAAATTAAAAATCTCTTACAAAATATACGAGCATGCGTCTCGAGGAAGATGATGTTCCAAATGATATGAAAGAGAGAGTACATACCACAAGTCTTCAACATATTGATCATCTTCGTCATGTAAGCCCTTATTCTTAAGCCAATAGATACCAAAAGTTACAAGTTTATTTACACGAGGAGAAAAATTGGAATAAGATATTCTCAAATCGCAATAGCATGAAAGACAATAATTTATTAGCCTTTTAGTTTTTGAACCAAAAGAAACCTAAATTTGTTGCTGTCACAGATATATAATGTTGTCTTGTGCTTGAACCTCATTTCTCCATTATTCTATTTTAAGTTTTGTCTTGATTGAGCTTAAAGCACAATGGAGTGTTCCAATAATACTAGTTATACAGGTTTTGTCAAGCCTTGGGCTTGAATCACAACACGTCAACAATTTGCACTAGGTGCAGGACCATTCTTAATCTTTTAATTTCAAATTTGGAAAATTTCTCGTATTTTATTTTATTTTATCTTATTTTATTTTGAGAGTTCTAATAATAATGAATTTTGTGTGGTTTGAGTAATGCCTTGTATATCTAGCATAGGGGAAGATGTCCCAATCCACGTATCAAAGTATATGAATAAATATACAATATTGAAAAGATGCCATCATCCATGTATATAAGTACATATAAAAAATAATATTTGAAATTGAGTAGTAAAAAATTCACAAATTTTTTTGACACATATACGATGTATTTTTGTGGATTCAATCTTAGCATTGGATTATTATTTTTTTATGTGCTATACGTTTTGCATATTTTGTATTTTAAGATTGATTTTTTCTTAATTACAGTCTTTGGATAACAACATTGTTAAGCCTTTGAATAGCAAATGAGTAAAGTGTTGGTTAAGATGAAAAGGATGTGAAAGTGGCTAATCATCACACAGCTAATTGAAATGTGATGAGAAATTAATAATAAGATTAATAATTGTGACCTCTTGGGCCACAGTTCCGTGTATACATTGCAGACGTCTCTCCCCTCTTGGATTGTAGGGCACAATTGATCAACAGCTGAGAGCTACCCATTCATTGGCTTTGCCTGAGAGATTTTTATATTATCGGGTCCCACACCACGACATTTTCTTCTACATTGTGCTAAATTTCTGAAACTCAATCCAATTTGATATGTTGGATTTGGATTCTGAATTTATCAATCAGGACTGAAACTGGTGTTAAATGTTTAATTGGGAGTTATTTTCAAAGCTATTAGCTTACATTATATGATATGTTTATATATGTGATTAGGTGTCACACTTTAATCATATGTTTATATGCATTGAAACTTACAGTAACCTAATCTCTGACAAGGAAAGGTTACAAGAGAGAACACATAGTAGGGCATGTTTTGATTCATTCTTGTTGGAAAGAAATTTGTTGTATGAAACCTTTTCTCTCAGTTGTTTTTCGGATAACAAGCAAAATCAGTGCTACAGACAACTGGTTTACATTTGATGTGTATTAAGATTGTGGAAGCTTAGTGACTGCTCATATAGTTAGTGTTGTCTCAGTTTGTGCTTGCTGTTTTCAAGGATCACAACTATCATTACATCACAATGCAAGGCCATGACAGGTAACTTTACACCATTTTAAGGTTAAAGAAAAATCTTGGATGCAATATTATATGTGCTCTATCAATGAGGCAGAAGAGTAGAGACTTGCTACTATTTCTAAAGAAGTTTCCAGAGAACAGAAACTGAAGGCTCTTGTGTGAGGAATGAGGATTTGTTGAGTTTTGTGATTTGAAATCTAGCAAATGAAAATAAATAATTAAATAAGCAACTTTTATTTGAAAGCCTTGCATTTTTAACATTATTATGGTTTGATGTCCCAGGTCATATGCAACTGAGAATCAACTGGCATGTTGTTTATCTTGCACTGAATTATTGCCTGCTTTCTTCTCTCACCATCATTTTTCTTTTCCTGTCCTTTTAATTTGGGCACTTACAATCGATCCATTCAATTGCATCTTACACATGATTTCTGAAAAAGAAAAGAGAAATCTGCATTCAGAGTTTTTTTTTTTCCTCCCTGAAATAATGCAGACATATTTTGCTAGTCAAATAAAACCATGTATAATACTCCTTCAGTTCTATATATAAACATTCAAGTCAATATCCCACTCCCTGCCTCCCATAGTCTCGGAAATTTTACAACAATCTAATATTCTATGTAGCAAATCTCCCAAAATCACAATTCACAACCCCTCCACTCTTAGATATGTACATTCTTCCCTTGTATGTACAGTGCTACAGACAGTAACAATATGGAGCTTCATCAGATATAGATCATTTCTTGATCGATTTTCGTGGATTCAAAGCCCATCGTAGTGCCCACCAAAGGATATGTGAGCCCTCGTCATCGGAACTCCCCTCACCGCAGAAAGCGCATGGTTCAATTTAGTTGCCTGATGCATCACTTGCTTAATCCTCTGCATATCCACAATATCTCACACTCAGTACACAATCATAAGAAGAAACAAGCAAGATGAGAACTGATTCAAAATTTTGAAACGATTTAGACCTCCTCGTCAGTGCAGATCTGGAACTGAAATTTCTGATTCTGATGCTGATTCTTCTGCATCTGGCGCCCGCCGAGTATGAAAATGCAGAGAGTAGCTGTAGCCACACCAATGGAACACAGAGCTCCCACACTCCCCATCACTCTCGACCTCCAAATTTTGAGGCCAAACTGCTTCTCTTTGATCTCTGCAGGCTCCACATATTCCATTTCTTTCTCCGAATTCTTCTCGTCTTTAAAGAATTCCTCTTCCTCCTTCTCCTCACTATCATACAACCTCTGCTCAGGCTCGACTGGAGGCATGATGGTGTCATTAGCACTAGCCTTCCGAGACTCTATCCTCGTGTTAATGAATAATTCATCATCCTTCAATTTCTTGAACAAGAGTAGAGACGCCACATCGCAAGATTCGGTCACAATCATTGGTATCTGCAGTGGTGCTGGTGGTTCTGCTGGTGGTGGTGGTGGTAGCACGACGCCAATATCTCTATACTCTAGAGACAGTATTGGATCCTTCTGATCTTTTTCCTCAATAATTAGGCTCGAACTCCTCTCCTCCTTGGGGAAGTAGTTGATATCTATGTCCTTGGAGAAGAGCAAGCCCTTCTCGCCCCCGAGGCTGAAATCAATGAAGGCACGGTGGCGGGGATCAGGGAGGATCTCCCACTCATCAAAGTCCAATTCAAATGACTTCTCCATTGAAACTGAGGAAGGGGGGGGGGCTAGTTGTGTGTGTGAAGGATGAATATTGAAGTTTGGAGGGACAGATATAAAGAGGGAGTGAAGAGGAGTAGCTATCTACGGGGTGAAGGAAAAGTTGGGACAGCCCGGGGACTGTCTTCTTGTTCCGGGAGAGATGGAAGGATTGGGGGAGGGTCCAGGAAGGGGGGTGGATTGTGGACTTGTGCTTCCTTCCTTCCTTGATTGATAACTAGTGACAAAATGAGGGAAAGTTTGGATTGGACCACTAGTGACAAGGATGGCCAACCCTTTGCTAGTAATGCAATGATGCATTATGTCTTTGCCACTTTGCCATGGGGTTTGGCTAGCATGCACTATGCAATATGCATGATGATGATTCTATCTTGTGCATATATATACTTTGAGTGTGGGTTAAGGATGTGGGTTTTTATGTTTCCATTATTGGATTGTTGGTTAAGGGTTTGGGTAAATTAAAGAAGGCAGCTAAAAAGGAAAGAAAGGTTTCATGCAGTGGGACTTTGTTGTGCACATTGACCTGGTGATTATGTATCAATATTTTATTTTTCATATTTTTTGAGGAACTTTGGAGAAAGAAGTTGCAGATTTCTCCTTTTGATTCACATATGGTTTTGTAATTTTGTATCATTTAAGACTCCTGATTACAGCACTGCCGTATTTTTCCCCCCCTCTCTTTTCTTTCAAAAGATCTGTTTAAAATGCACGCAATACACACTTTGCTCGATCTGATAGCAATATTAGAATCTCTGGCGTTGCACCAAAACTACATGCTTGTGATAACAATCAACTAGTAAAGTTTTATATTATGCACTGAAATTATCCAGTTCTTATGAGAAATTGTCCCATGTGTTTGATGGACTCAAAAGTAATGAGGGCGCACCAAAATTGAAAGGAGGGGGACCAATAGCTCTCCCACCTCCCATTGTCTCCCTCCACAGTGAATTCCATGTTCCAATCTAATGATGCTAGCAACCACCTAAAATATTTCCATGTTACAACTTGAAGGGAGATGGTATCCTCGTATCTCTCATGATCCCAAGATTGATTACTAGTTGTAAGAAAGGATCAACAGGAAAAGGATCAAAGCCCCTTGCAAACAGTAATAAAGAACAAATGCTTACCCTAAGATGATAGTTTTTGATCTATCTTGAAGCTACCAATAATAATAATAATAATAATAAAATAATCAATTTCAGTCACTATCCAAACTAGGGAGAAGTATCAGTTGCTCCAAGTAGCCCAAAAGACTTGGTTCTTCTCTTTTTTTAATTTTTTGAAGTGTTTGTCATATGTGAGGAGTTGGATTGGTCAAATTTTATTAAGGCCTTTTGCTGGCTTTACTGCTTAATCTCATTTAAATTATTGATGGGATTGAGTAAAATAGGGGAAAGAAGAACCGAATAAACTTTTAACCAACAAGTATTAGTTTTTTTTTCCCCTTCCTTATGTCAGACCCCTTTGAAGAGAGAGTGAAGAGATTCTCTTTGGAAAGGAAAAGGATAAAGAAGAGTGGAAGGTTGCTTGAGGTATGGGTTGGCATCAGATTGATGGTGGTGGGAAAAGAAGGAAAGTTGAAAGTGAAACCATGGACATTCTTATTACCAATTCAAGTGTTTAGGTATCTAATAAGCTTGAAGAAGAAGATGGATAACTTCAACTACATGCAATTCCAACTACATCAAAAGAAACAATGGGAATGTCATCTACTGTAGTTGGATCTGCATGTCCAAACAGCCGTTAGATAACTGATGAAGTGCCTAATTAAGCATATATGATCAAGAATTAAGTGGTTTAGATGCAAAGCTTCAAATTAGAACCTGTTAGCCTTATCGTTATGTAACCTGTAACCTCTCTCGTCACAACGAAATGTCTCTACCCTCGTTCTAATATAGTAAGCCCCTTGTTGATGAATTGGCTATACATGTATTCATGTAAGTTTCGAACATGCACTTAAGAAACATACTTCATTCCTTCATAAGCTTACTTGATCGCCAAATGGATGATCAAACTAGTATACCCTGGTCAGCAAAAGATATCTAATGGTTAGACTTGGCTAATAGATAGCCTGCAGGAACTTAACATGCAGCTAAAAATTTTCTCCATGAATCAACAAGTTCAGTATCTGATGTGCTTAGTCCACATCGATCGATCGCAACATATTAAGGAGGTCAAACTCCTCAGACTCAAGCTCTTATCCAATTGTAGCATCAAAGAGGGAAAATTAAAAAACAAAAAGATCTAACACTACGTAACAAGATTGATGAAAGCTACTGCTACTGATGAGGTTCCACAATATTCTTACAGAGACTTGACTGTAGAACACAAAGTTTGAATCTTTAAACTCTATTGACACAGTATTTTGGAATGAAAATAGCAACAAGTAAGATGGCAATGAGCAAGGCATCTTCTTATCTTGGCTTAGGCAATCAAAACCCTTTCTAAAATCTGGTCTTTCATGTGAGTTTCTGGAACAAAATTTAGATGATCACATGAAAAATCAATATCGCCAATGAGGTAGGTCGAAAAAGTTGCCTCACATGTATGATCATAAATTGTGATAATTTACCCACCATTGAAATAAAAAGTCAGTAGATTTGGATACATTTCATGTGTAAAGCTAGTCTCCACAAAGTTTGTAGAAAAAACGAGCCCTATGTATCAAGCAAAAGCAGGTAGTCTATTGCCATAAAAGCAGGATAGTGACCTTAGGAGAAACCCAAAAGTTATCTCGCCAGATGAGACAAGCGGTGGGAAATGATCCAAGAAACTACATCATGAAACTCAAAATTTTCCATAAGAAAAAAATGGCGAAAAAATGGTCATTTCAGTTAGATATTTTTTCTAACTAATAACTGATGTAATACAGGATCGCAATCACCTTCAAATACAAATAAAAAGAAAAATTAGAGTTTTACAAGAAATAAAATAAAAGAGAGAGATTATGGCTGGAGAAAGAATCAAATAATTTTAGGCTTCGCACCCCTAACGCGGGCTTCACACTCCTTACACCACGAGCTTCACACTCAATCTTAAGAACACAAGAGCTCTGAAATTTTAACTAAAAAATTTTTTATTTAATCATTGTCTACTTATTCATTGAGTTGAGCCTCTTTATATAGGCTTTTATAAAGTGAACTTCTCGGATATAACCGATGTGGTACTAAAAAAAAGATAAACAAAACACAACATCTCAAAATAAGCTAAGTCATGAAAAGACAACTGGCAACTGGCGTGATGTCCTCATCAGTTCCCCGGAGGTGGGAGAAACTCGACTCTGTCGAATGAGAACTCTCCTCATGAAGCATCGCAAGGCAGCATCACTGGTACGTCACGTTGATATCATGGTGGTGGAGGTGGAGCTGGTCTCCGTGACAGGTCAGCTATGAAAGATGGCAGCTCGATCAAAGCATAAAGAGTAGACCAAGACGCATCATCCCTGCCGAAGACGGAGCTAATACCAAGATCTCATGGGCTATCCAACTCGTAAGCAATAGAAGCAATCCTCTTCAGAACCCTATCGAAATTTTTACGTCATGCGTGCAACTTCCTCACAGCCTCACAGCGACTCGTAACCATCACCTTATTATCAACCGAAAATTCCTAAAAAGTACTATACGGGTACGCAACAAATTTGTGGGTATCATTATAAATTGCTATTGGCATAGTGATATCATCAATATATGCAACAGGCAAATGCAATATAGTAGGCTCAACTATCTCATTCACGTCATCATTGACGCTATTAGACATGTGAATTTTATCAATAACCAGTGTGTCGACACCAACTGCTGTGTCGTCAATTATACTAACTGTCTTGAAAAGAACGTGGACTTCCTCAATAACCTTCGAGACGTCAACTTCATCACTAGACACAATTCTAACATGTTGACTCTCCAAAGGACACTGATAATCATATTGTCCATATCCTTCACATTCAGAACATCTGGCTTTAGCATTGACTAGCGTTTTGAAAGTCAAGTCCAACCTTAATGTAACATCAAAAGCCTCTTCAACAGTATCTAAGTCATAGGGACTAGTAATCATAGCACGTTTTATTTTAGGTCGTAAACCCTAAACAACCTAGTTACAGTCTCAGAAGGGTGCTCTCTCACTTTACTACGATGGGTTAAGTCCTTAAATATGACAATGTAATCATAACGAACATATGACCCTGATAGAGGTTGTGTAACTGGTCTAAGTGGGGTTCCCTATAATGCTGACTAGTCATGATGGCTCAAGCAAACAAGCAAATGCAGTGGAGAACCTTAAAGTAAACTAAATGTATGCACTAAACGAACAAAATACCTTAAAGTTTAAGTTCTAAATGTAAAGAAAAATGCATTCTTAAAATGATTAAAAGCGATAAATGATGATGCAACCACTAGATCGAAACAAATAGCATTTCAACCAACAAATTATAGCAATCCATATAGTAGTTGCAAGTAATCTAACAGTTAACGATTCAAGTCAATTTAGTATATCACCTGAGGGGTGAGTCGTTCACGCCCAAATGCAAAAATCCTCTAAGATTTCTTAGAGAAATACTCACATTGAAGAGCTGAAATCACCTACAAGACTCCTGAACAGCGGTGATAAGAAGTGAAAGATGGCTACCTCGAGAATGGCGCAAATCGAGCGCTAATCGGGACAAAAACAAGCTCTGAACTGTGGTGCGCTGATCTGCTGAGCTGAATCTGGCAAACGATCGAAACTTGAAGTAGAATATGAAGGATGTACATGTGTAGTGTTGCTCTCCACGAATCCGCTGCTTAGAAAACGGCTCGAATCGGGCTTGAAATGAGTTCAGAATGGACGAATGTTGGGGCTTTGGGGGGACATGGAGGTTACTGTTCACGTGAACAGTAATCAGGGCGATTACTGTTCACGTGAACAGTAATATCTTTTTTTTCTGTTTTTTCTGGTTTTCTATTTTTTTCTGTTTTTTGTTTTTTCTGCTTTTCTGTTTTTTTTTTGTTTTTTTTTCCTTTTCTTTCTTTTTTGCAAAGTAGATCTAGATCTAACAGTAATTGATTTTTTTACAATGTAGATTTAGATTTAGATCTAATATTTGGAGAAGAGAAGAAATTCGTAGGGGATTGGGACCAAAGCTCTAATACCAAAATTAATGTAATACAGGATCGCAATCACTTTCGAATACAAATAAAAGGAAAAACTAGAGATTTACAAGAAATAAAAAAAAAAGAGAGATTATGGTTGGAGAAAGAACCAGATAACTTTAGGCTTCGCGTCCCTTACGCGGGCTTCACACCCTTACACCACGGGCTTCACACCCAATCTCAAGAACCCAAGAGGTCTGAAATTTTAACTGAAAATTTTTTTATTTAATCATGGTCTACTTATTCATTGAGTTGAGCCTCTTTATATAGGCTCTTATAAAGTGAACTTCTCGGATATAACCGATGTGATACTAAAAGAAAGATAAACAAAACACATCTCAAAGTAAGCTAAGGCATGAAAAGACAACTGACAACTGGTGTGATGTACTCATCGGTAACTTTATCTCCATGTAATCATTGTGCAGTTGATCAATGTACAGTGACAAAGTGTGGTAGGTTTCTTCCGTGAGGCTAACGCTATTCATTCTACATCCGTTCTTCAATACAACACAACGCACTGGTGATCATCTTGGCACTTCTCCTACCTCATACTGATGGAGACAACTTCAATTGGTCAGCATTAACTGTGATCACACTTCCATGACAATAACACTCACATATTATAAAATACCCTTTTGCTGAAGTCAATAAACCAACAACATGTATCGGTTTATCTTGGAAACGCTGGAGTTTGGTACAAGTCCTTTTTCACCAATCAGCTCCATTAATGCAAACTATATTTTTAATTACTGCTGAAATCCATATTCTTCTAGGTCTACACCCAGTCTAACTTTGATCCCATTCATTGTTTCTTCTAACTTTCCGACTTAAAAGTTTTTAAACCTTGATATCTGATCCTCTATTTCTGCTTCCCTACATCTCTTGTAATTCATAGCCCTGTAAGAAGAGAAATGAATAATCAATCAGGTGTCATAGTTGTACCAAATATACAGTATATGTTCATTCACGCACTTCATCAACAAGAAAGGAAAACTTGTTTTCTGTTAATTTTAGATTCGTGGTTTATGCAGAAGTTGCCCAATTTTATACAGCTGCCAGTGGTTCTAGTACTAAACTCTCGTGAAGAGTTCATAGGAATGACAAAGTAGGGTAAAGAAGAAAGGATGGAATAGAGTTCTAATCAACATGGGTAGCATTCTTATGCCATTTATTTCCCTTTCAAATGGAAAACAGACTCCATTCAGAAAGAGAAGAATTTTGGGCTTCTTAAGGTCTTGATTGGAATCAGAGCAGATAAAGATCGGATATGAGGAAAAAGTTGAAAGCAAGACCATCGACATGAAAAAGATCAAGTGAAGCCTTTATACAATTCTGGTTTAACTCTGAAGAAACTGGTGACTTTACATAACTCTGAAGATTCCTCAATCGTGTGCCACTTTCTTGTGACCTTAATACTGCAATACCCCTAAGATGGAAGTTGTGTTTGTTGCATGCTCAAGCGCGTGCAACATCAAGCAATATTTAGATGCAAAACCTTGAATTTCAAATTTTACATTTGAGTAGTCATCGATCATGACCATATAATTTGAACGATAGATATATTCTGACACGTGTATTTCATCGCCCAGAAACAAATATCCCAGCATGGCACTTATCCAAAATTACATGACAGAGAGTTTCCGTGCTAACATCTCCCTTCTTACTCTCAAAATTACGTTTAAATCATGGTTGTAGGCAATATTTTCCATCTACATGAGAATTGAAACTGAAAGGGTTACTTCAATCATCAGAATCATTACATCATATGCTTTGATATTGTGAAAGAGGCAAGAAATATTTGGTGATCCACATTATCTTAAGCTGTTCTTTCTAACCATGATTTGTCTTTTTTAACATCAATTAATGTTTCTCTAAGTACAAAACTGATGTCGAACGGGGTAATGCGTGTGAATCAGAAATCAGTAATGTAATAAACTCCGCTACGTTTCACAACAAAACGATCTTGAGTAGAAAAATAGTTAAAACAAATAATGAGACGGATGAATTTTGACAAAATATCGCAGTTACAGTCGTACAGTTCTAATCTCAAATAAAATAATACAACTACTCAGCTACGATGGCAAAACTTGTACTCTCAATATATATGATCAACAAATACAAGATAGCAGATGCACACGACTCACAATATAGTGGCAGCAAAGTAACTTTGATAAAATATTAAAAGCGGTTGTCAACCCACAAATAAATAGACCGTGTTAAAGAAATTTACCTACTGATGATTACAGAGATATCTCATACCTGTAGTTGGTACTGAAAAGTAGAGCTCATCGCCACGATCGTAATGGTACCAAGATCGCCGGAATTAAAGCCCGAATGTGAAAGTTACGACCCGAAAATGAAGCGGAGTCACTTAACGGGTCTGTTTTTTATAGCGGGTTTGGATCACCCCACTGACCTTTCTTCTTCTTTCCTTATCTGCTTGCAGGTGAGATGGATGGCAGCACTTGTAGGTGGAGTTTGTGGCGGGTCGAGGGAGCGCAAGGAGGGCAACAACAAGACTTGAGGCACTGTTGTTGGTGAGGAAAACTGAGAAAGAAGGGTGGGGTCTTGGTGCACATGGGGAAGGGGAATTCCAAAGAGGTAGAGAATCTGGAGAGAAAAAAGAGTTTAAAGAAATTAGGATTTAGAAATTAGGAGTTAATCCTAAACACAAATTTGAGAGACAATCAATCTCACACAAATATTTTTTAATCAAAATTCTTCATTAATCATTGTTAGTACAATAGGGCATTTATATAGACTTTTACAAAATTGAGTCCAATTAAAACTCAAACTCCTAATCTAAATAGAATTATAATCCCAAATTTAGAAACTCAAAAACAAAAAATAAAGAAAGAAAAATAAAAAAAATCCTACTACTACTTCAACTTGGACTAAAACTTCTTGGATTCATCTTTTCGGCTCTTTCATCTTGAATAGATGTCTGCATCATTCTTTCCGGGTGGGAGAAAACTCGACTCCGTCGAGTTTAGATGGATTAGATCACTCGTGTTGCACTGTGATATCCTTTGCAAATCACCTCCAATTAGCTGTGAATCAACAGTCGATGCTTTTCTTTTGCAGCGGTTTAAGTACTTGTGAGTTCCATCAGTTTTGGTGATAATAGTCTCATCCTCTAAAACTTTATCAACCGTCTCTGTTGTAATGGGATGAGTATCTGAGAGGGGTAAATGGGATCGATCAAAGAATGGCTTAGGTGAAGACTCAACAATCAAGAGGCTACAGTCAAAACTCTTGTAATCCACTAGATCATTAACATTGAAAGTACAACTAATGCTATAATAACTAGGAAGATCTATAACATAAGTATTGCAATTTAGTTTATTCAAGATCTTGAAAGGCCCAGCACTGCGGACATGCAACATTTTAACAGTTCCCGAAGGAAACTGTTTCGGATAAATCTGAACCATCAGATAGTCGCCTACATTAAAAATTTTAAATATTTTTCTACTGTCAGCTCGTAGAGTAGGCTTCATATTGCTCCACTTGTTTTCATCACTGATATCTTTGTGTAGTTTGTGCACGTGTTTATGTGATGCATATGCAGGTACAGATTCGAATGTTTTATAGTGAGATGGTGTCGGTAGTAAGGGAGGAAGTAATTTGCGGATATGGTATGCATGATTAGTGAGAGATAGAGAAGGAACAGTAGCAATGAGAGGTGGAGAGGGTGGAGCTGACAGACGTTTGCTGAGGCTGTCTAATCTTGAGTCTCAAAGGTAGTAGCTTAATCTGCTTACCCTCATGCTCAAATTAACAAGTTGGATCGACGGTGAATGGTGACATTTTTGTTAAACAACCATGGTCTATCTAGTATAACTTAACTCACATTCATGGTGAACACATCACACCAAATCTTATCTTTATAATGATTGAAACTGACTGGGACAAGACATCGTTGTTTGACCTCAAGTGTTGTGGAGTTAAATCAAGACACTTTGAATGGGTGGTGGGGTATAATCGCTAATCAAAGATTTTCACACAGCCTAGACGATATTGCATTGATACAACTTTCACTGTCCACAATCACTTACAACTCTTGTCTCCAATATTGGTGAACGTGTGAAAGGTCCACAATCACCTTTTACAACTCTTGTCTTCAATGTTGGTGAACATGTGAAAGGTCGCAGTTCTTCTTCAATCGTCCCTTTCTGCTGGTGGAGAGGGAACGCACTTGACGACAGACAAATGGGTAGACGGTGTTGGCCTAATGCAGTTGAGATCAACATCATTGCCTGATGACTCGTCATCAGTGTCAACATCTGGGTGATAGGTATACTCATAAGAATCTGACTCAGTAGTTTTGGTGGCTGTTCCATCTATTATGGTGATTTTAACAAGACTAGGGTAACTGGCGGCTAAATGTCCATAACATTGATATTTGTAGAACTTGGTTGTGGAACTAACTCTAGAGGAATCATGGGCCTTGTTTCGTTGTCCCGTTCAAACTCTTATTCTTAGTGTCATCTGTGAAGGGGTTTGGGTACTAGACTTATGGGGTTGGGAAGATAGAAAAGATCTAGACATTGATGTTTTATAATCATGACTCTTGGAAGGGTAATTGATCCTAGCGGAATCTAAATCTTGGACTAAGACATACGCTGCTTTAACTCATTGACTCTCCTATCTAACAATTCAGTTTGTAGGTCATCCCTAAGGTCGGCACGAAATCTAAAAAGAATTTGAGCTTCACCTTCCTTATGAAGGGTACTGCATTTGACGAGGAATTCATCAAATTTCTCGATATACTTTTTTGTAGATTTATTGCTTTGGATGTGTTGATGCCAATTGTCCATGAAACGAGCACTGTACAATGGTGGCACATACTTTATTTCTAACTCTTTTTTCATCCTATCCATGTATCGATCGGTGGTCGACCTCGGGCTGCGCGTCTGTTTTCTAAGTTATCCAATAATGACTAGCTTGGCTAGACACTTTCATTGCAACGTACTTAATTTTCCTAGACTCAGTAAGTACGTATCATGTGAAGTATCTATCTAGTTGGAGTGTTCAGTCTATGAAAAATTGTGGGTCGTGATGTCAATTAAAGTTGGGGACATCGATCTTGATACTTTTCAGGTATTGGGCATCGGGATTGGATGTGTTATCGGTGTTGTTATGTCGGTTATTTCTCAGTGGAGTTTGATCACATGTGGACTCCACTTTGGTCAACCTTTCGTCGAGTGTCTTAAGGTTATCTAACTTGGCATTTATCTAGGCGAACATTGCGACAATCTGTTGGGAATTCATTGGGGTGGTATGAGATTTGCTAGACTCTTCTAACAGATATAAGTAACCACTACGGGTTGGCATGTAATGTATGAGTCCTAATATGAATGCAAATTTATACTATTTTTTAAAATCTAACTACAAGAAAGAAAGCAAATAAACGTGACTAATATGCAAACCTACCTAACTGTGCTCTGATACTAAAATGATGTGAAATGGGGCAATGCGTGTGAATCAGAAATCAGTGATATAATAAACTTCGCTACGTTTCACCAACAAAACGATCTTAGATAGGAAAATAGTTAAAACAAATATTGAGACAGATGGATTTTGATAAATATCGCAGTTACAGTAGTACCTTTCTAATCTCAAATAAAATAATACAACTACTCAGCTACGATGACAAAGCTTGTACTCTCAATATATATGACCAACAAATACAAGATAGCAGATGCACACGACTCACAATATAGTGGCAGCAAAGTAACTTTGATAAAATATTAAAGGCGGTTGTCAACCCACAAATAAATAGACCTGTTAAAAAAATTTACTTACTGATGATTACAGAGATATCTCAGAACTCTAGTCGGTATTGATACGTAGAGCTCACCGTCACAATTGTAACAATACCAAGATCGCCTGAATCAGAGCCCGAATGTGAAAGTTATGGCCCGAAAACGAAGTGAAGTCGCTTCATGGGTCTGTTTTTTATAGCGGGTCTGGATCTGAAAATGAAACCCAAGTGACCTTTCTTCTTCTTTCCTTATTTGCTTGAAGGTGAGATGGATGGCGGCACCTGTAGGTGGAGTTTGTGGCGGTCGAGGAAGCGCAAGGAGGGCAACAGCGGGACTTGAAGCGCTGTTGTTGGTAAACAAAGGGGAAAACAGAGAAAGAAGGGTGGGGTCTTGGCGCACGTGGGGAAGAAGAATTCCAGAGAGAGGAAGAGAAATCAGAGTGCAAGAGAGAAAAAAGAGTTTAAAGAAATTAGGATTTAGAAATTAAGAGTTAATCCTAAACACTAATTTGAGAGACAATCAATCTTACACAAATATTTTTTTAATCAAAATTCTTCATTGATTATTGTTGGTACAATAGGCCTTTATATAGACTTTTACAAAATTGAGTCCAACTAAAACTCAAACTCCTAATCTAAATAGAATTATAATCCCAAAATTTAGAAACTTAAAAACAAAAAAATAAAAAAAGAGAAAAATAAAAAAAAATCCTACTACTACTTCAACTTGGACTGGGACTTCTTGGATTCATCTTTTCGACTCTTTCGTCTTGAACAAATGTCTGCATCAAAAACTTTTCTCACTTTTCTTGTCCAATCATCTAGAATTGTACAACGAAAGACAAGATGTGCCTTTGGTCTGATCATCTACAAACTAATCTAGAACTTCACCTGATTGAGTCCTCTGTAGCATTTATCAAGTTGATGATTATTTGCATTTAAAAACAATCCGCTGCAAGATGTATCAAAATATGTGCTCTAACCTAATCTAGAACTTCTCCATATGGTCTATTATTGAACATGCCATATTTTTAATTAAGATATATCTTTTCTTTCTAAATTAGTAACAAGGCTACATTTTTTCATTGTTGGATTCAAGCTTTGAATTCGAGCTAAATATAAAGAAGTTGAGTTTAATTCATTCCAACCAGATCAACACCATCTTCTTTACATTGCAAGTATTATTGGTACCAAAGCTGAGCCACTCCCCTTGTCCTTTTCAAATTGATTCACAGTATATTTATTTAGAGATATGAAGTTGTTTAATCATTGATTGCAAATCTTACACTTTATATATCCATCAATGGATCAAGCATATGATTTTCTTTACTCCACATCCAGGGATTAAGACATTTAACCAGGACGCCAACCTTTTCTAAGCACAAACCGGTAACAAGCTATGCTTAAAAATCCTGCCACAAGAAGGTGAATACGTCCTTTTGAGGTGCCAAAATAGCCCAGACAAGTTGTTTGTGAAGAATGGATTGCAGACTGTGAATTCGGAACTTCTATGGTCAGGGTTAAAGATGTGGGTTCACAGAAACAGGGAAAAATAGTAATACTGAGAACGCAAATGAAAGTGCATTTTTTTCCCTTCTAATAATGGCATTTAACAAACAATCTGGACATGAAACAAACTTCTTGGCCCCCTTTCGGTACAAGGAAAGCAGTTGTTTAAATTGTGAGTATACACACCCTCAATAACAATAGTGGGTAACAGTAACCTCTTAAATGCTCAACAAAATATCTTCTCAAAGTACTATAGTAACCATAGAGCCGTCTGCTTTTAAATGCCAACCAACACACAAAGTGATGTAGAACGGGAGGGAAAGAAGGTGAGGAGGGAAAGATTTTAGAGATTGTAAAAACTGGGGAAAGGCAAAAAGGATAAAGATAGATTTTGGCTTCACCATCAAGAAAATCTCTCTCCCACTCTGCACATTACCATGCAAGAGTTTCAATTTGTAAAGCAAATCAACATGCTTCAACAAAAGAGATTTAATTCAAATCATCATTGTCCCCCCAATAAACTACGTGTTCTGACCTTAAATAGACCCACACGCTAAGAAGTTTCCCACAGGGTTCAAAGATTCAGTCGAGTCGGAGTTGACTCGGTTGAGTCGTCTCCGGATCGGCAGGCTCTGTGACACGATCCGATATTGGCCCCGAGTCTAGCTTGACTCGGGACAGACTCGACTGACTCAGCCCCTAGTTGGTCTTGGTTGCTGTTGTCCCATGACCTCTAGGTTTAAAAGGGAGAAAAATTTCACTTGCCCCCGATCCAAATCTCGCCGCGAGACCACCGTCGCCCGTCGTCAAACGCCACTGTCAACCGTCGCCGCCGCAGGTAACTCTCTCTCGCTCTTTGCCTCTATCCCTCTCAGGCTAGGAGAGGGAAAGAGAGATTGGGAGAGGAAGAAAGACTCTCCCAGTCTCCCCCTCTCTCCCTCTCTCTCCCTCCCTCTCTCTCTCTCTCTATCCCCCTCCCAATCTCTCTCTCCTTGTCTCACTCTCCCTCTGTCCCAATCTCTCGTTCTCTCTCTCCCTCTACCGATCTCTCTTTCTCTCACTGTCTCACTCCCCCTCTTTGATATAAGGTAGATATTTATTTTAATTTAATATTATAATATAATATAAAGTAGATATTAGTAGATATTTAGTTTAGTTTAAAGGTATAGATGTAGGTTTAAAATTTAATTCAATTTAAATATAGATTTAAATTTTATTTTAATTTAAATAGATCTTATTTTTTAATTTAATTAAATATTTTTTAATTTAATAGATCTTGTTTTTTAAATTTATAGCTCTGATTTTTAAATAGATCTGATTTTTAAATTTAATTAGATATGATTTAATTTAGTTTAATTTAATTATAGATATGAGAGACTAAGACTTATAGTTTGATTTTTTTTTAAATAGATTTCTTTAATTTTTAAAGAAATTGAACTGTACATGCACCCATCGAAACAGAAAACAATCAAAAACATGTTCTCATCGGACATATTCAAAAAAATTTGGAAAAGTCGTTTCAAAGTTCTTCCTCTTCAATAAAAATATTCGTCGTAGTGAAGAAAGTATAGGTGTAAGAAAAGCAAATGATGAAGGTGAAAATGTGAGGGTTTTACCCAGTTTTAATAGTGATGATGGTGAAGATGGCGATAATGATGACTATGACGGTGATGGTGGTGGAGATGATGACAACAATGGGAGCAACAATGGTACTGATAGAGGGACTTATAATCTTAAAGGTCATATGCAGGAGTTGAATTTGACATTAGGTCAACATTATGGTGTAGGATATGGTTATGATCACAGACCACAACTTGAGAGATCTCTGAGTATTAGTATCTATTTTTCTACTTATCACACGGATAATTACGAGGATAATTTCGTGTCTCATCGCAATTCAATGTGAAAATACATTATGCAATATTTATGAATGTATTTAGTGGAATTGACTAATTATGTATGTATTTTGGTATGTTTCTACCGACGACGTGTATTTATGCATTCTCTTTACCATTAATGTGCTAGGTGATATGTTTTGGACATGTGATACATAAATATTGATGTCTATAATTTTTTAGATTTGTTGTAATTTTTTCAGAATTTTTTTAGCTTTCTATATAGCGTTTTTCATTTATCACCCGAGACCGATCTGCGACGCCGTGATCGATGCGTCTCAGTGCCCACCGAGTCGGCGACCGAGGCCGCGACTTTGAACCATGGTTCCTCATCACAACCAATATAGGACTAAATAAATAAAACAAAACAACTACAATTAAAAATGGTAAAGCAATCCCCATCAGAAAGTGTGACTCATCTAAACAGATAATGTCTGCATCTGATGTCTTAGATTATTCTCACTCTCAGTGAGGATCTACCTATAGATCCTGCAAAATTCCAAACTTTATTCATGTTGGTCTCACAACAAGCTTAAGTTTGGCTGTTCTCATATTTTTTTGGCAGGTTAAGGTTTTATATGTAAATTTGGGTAAACAAATTACACATATCAAAATAAAAGTGGGAAAATATAGTAGAACAGCAAAATGAAGTAGCTTTAGTATTAGAAGCAAACTATTAAAGGAAAAATACTGCAACTAAGATAGAAAGGTACCTCAAGGAGAAAAACATCATATGTCAAATCATTCTATCATAAGAAGAAAAAAAATCCTAGTAATTATGCTATGAAATAAATACCTGCCAAAAGAGTGACATGGTAACATATCATTATCTATTCTCGTTTCCCCCTTGTAACTCTCACCGTGAAATCAGCACCCTGTCAATCAACTAACAGAAAACAGGAGGGTGAGTACTGATTCCAAGTCATCAGTGCCCAAGGACAGCAGACCATGATTAGAACAGAAGTCCTTAATTACATGCTCGTTATCAAGTTTATATCATTTAGGCCTAAGTAACAGGAACAGCTCAGACCAGATCTTGTAGCAATTACCTTCTGGAGTTGATAAGACTCCAACAAAATTACAGTTGTATCACTTCTGCATGATGCTCTCTGAATAATGGTGTCACAGATGAATCCTTCAAATAGCATGGTCACAAGTAACAATCAAGTAAAACTTAGTATAAATGCCGTGCATTTTAATCGGAGGAAGCGATCCACCTTACATGATTGTGACCACTGTGCATAACAAATAAAGGAAAACTCATTGGTCTAAGTGTTTATACACCCCATAACCATAACTACATGAAATAAGCTTAGGCCCTCCCTTTCAGAACTTCCAGGAGTCCAGCATGATACTTTACCCTAGTGACTAAACTTCATGGGCACGTTTGCAAGATATATAGTAGAAGCTTAAAAGGCAAACAGAAAACTACAAAAATGAAAAGTGGCAGCGTAAATCTCATACCTTATTTGATTATTGAATTGCTGATGCTTTTATTTTGAATTTTATTCAGATTCAACCTGTGCCAATTCATCCAGCATACAAGATTTTTACGTTCAACATGAGATGAAAAAAGAAAACCATCAGCCAGAACCCTGACATCAGAAATCATGCAACCAAGGAGCCCTCCATGATTCAACTTTAGATTGGGATAATCAAAACCTGGAAGTGCAAGAAAGAAAATATGACGAGAAAATATGCAAGTCATGGGAAAGTAAGTCAAGATCTAGTTAAGCCTACGTATATCACTGTTTGTTGTTTTTCTTACCACAGACAAATCTATACTCTGCATGGCAAGGCCTAAATTGAAGCACCAGACTACAGCTCACCCTTTCAAAATAAAATGTATCAAAATTTCAATTTCATATGTGCTGTTTTTCTTGAGATGTAATAGCTGTAAATCCACGAGTCCCTCTGCGCTTCTGCCAAGGTAAAATTAAGCTAGAAACAAGCTGTAAAAAAAAGTGAAAAAAATATGTACTTCACTCATGAAACTCAAAGTGCATCACCCCAAATATCAGAAACATATCAAAGCTTGTATCTACACCTGTAGAAGATGAACTTCTGAAGAGGACGGCTTCACGGCTTCTGGTGTGCATTTGATATAACAGAGTAAGACAAATAGAACACTATACAAACTACTTTCTCTGGAGAAAGAAACAGATAGAAAGAGCGCGTGGAGGAGATCAATAGGTTTATAGACAGTGCCAACTCTCCTCTTTACTATATTTGATTGACAATCATAACTTTGGTTATGAATAGTTCCTCCTAAAATAAAGATTCAGAAAAAAGAGCCATAACCTTTACATTATATTCCCAGCAAAAAGTAAGTTTCAAATCTCTCTAGAAACAAAAGGCTTTCCATTTTTACGAGAATAGCTATCAACAATCCTGTTTCCCATCAACATGAAGGATAAAATGCTCGTTATTATGAAACGGAAATTAGGGATAAACAACCATCACCAGGTAGCTGATTAAGAGAGAGGCTTCAAAAGAGCATCACAGTGGTCATTAAGACCTTCATACCAGCACAAATAAGCGAAACAACAACTAAAGGGATAATTTTCAAATATCCATTCCATTCCCCATGAGAAAGTACAAAGGAAAGACCACCAAATCACCCACATCAACCTAATGCAGGAGAAGAAAAGCTTTAATAGCCAGTAAACCAGCAAAACAGTCCGAAACAGAATAAATCCCCACCATGGCTGCTTACATCTGCAGCACATATTTTTTTTTCCTGACACTGTCAGAAACAGTAATGGTGCACCAAAATAATTTAAGAGGCATAATTTAAGACGAAAAATGAAAGGAAAATAAGGAATAACTTTGAAATGATCACGCAAGTAAAAATGATAATTATGCACAAAGATGTTTCTGTTGAATGACATAATGAAACAGGTTTATTAGCACCCGACCAGCAACGCAAACAAGCGCATTAATACACACACAGAGAGAGAAAGATAAGGTATACCAAATTTACATGTCATGTTTCTCCACGTCCGATCTCAAACGGGATGGTACAAGAGCTATTTAACAGGAGCAAGTATTAAAAGAAGAAGAAAAAGAAGAAACTACTAAGAACAGATGCTGATCTTCCTTTGAGAATCTAAACACTAAAAACCTTCCTTATTGTTTCTATTCATAATGAGAGCTGAATATAAGCAAATAAGGATGATGATGACATGAGATCACAAGCCCGTGGGGCTAGTCTTGAAAACAAGGGTCTAACCTTGAAGACGATGGAGACTCACCAAGTGAGACAGAAGCAAGTGAAGAAGCCAATACCTGAGCACTCTTTGCCACCTTGCGGAGGTTCTTAGACTTGTCGCAGAACCTTATTTGTCTACAAAGTTTCTTAATATCAACAATATCAAGTGCCTGCTCAAAATGATGGTTCCATTCACCAAAGATCCCCAACTTCAATCGCCAAACATTTGGCACAAAGAAATCCTTCATGCAGGAGGAGATTGCAGGGAAAAAGCATATGAATGTCTTCATACAGATGAAAAACAGAGCAAATGCTAGATAGGGTTCATTGCCAATCATTTCCTTAATTGATCCATTCCATGGCTTAAGGAACGCAACTTTTTCTGAGTTACGGAGCTCGTCAATGTGAAATATGAGACCAGTTCAAGACCTGAAATCAGAAAGAAGTGACGTTACAAACAAATAGATCTTGTTCAGATCACTCATAGATGTTACTCTTAGGGGCTGTTTGTTTCGCCGTAAAAGGCGTAAAAGTCCGTAATTCGTAAATGACTTACAACCCAATTACAACTACGGCGTTTGTTTGGACCGTAATTCGCAAAAGACTTACGTAACTCAACTAACATTCACTTGCAACCCAGTTACCACTCACTTACAGCCCAGTTACAGTTAATTTTGTGGTCATACAAATTTGTATTATTTTTTTATATTAATATTAAATTTTTTTAATATTTAGCATTTTTAATATTTATTTGCTGTATTAAAACTTTTAAAATCACCAAATAGTTAATTTTGTGGTCAACTTTTTTACTTACGACTTATACATTACGACAACCAAACACCGTAAAATACAATACACTTTCTCACTTTACAACTTTATATTACCAACGAAACACCGTAAAACTTACATACACGGAACTCATTTACAACTGTAAAAGACTTTACCAATTACGACTTACGAATTACGGTCAGTTACGACAACCAAACAGACCCTTAGATTAAAGAGTTCCTCTGGTAGGTCTAGAGTCTGGTAATTGAATACGCGAGCAATGCAATCCAAAAAAAAGTACCTAGTACACAAACTAACTTGAATGCACATGTGTCAAAAGAAAGCTTTTCATATAAACTCTGAGATCTGAAACCAAGGTTGTGGTTGGTTGCATAAAAGTGATTTAAAAGAAAATAGAATGATAGAGAAAGGAAAATAAATGTCATCATTTTCACCATGCGACCTCCAAATGTGCAAAACTTTCAGTTACCTAGATGAAAATTATAGTTTGTAACTTTCTTTCAGGCTGCATTGCATGCATTGCATTGAACATGATACAAACAAAAAAGAAACTGGTAAAATTCCCAGTTCTTTGTTTTGCACCACATTCAAATGGAGAAATATTCCAGTGACCCAAAAGAGGAGAGAAAATAATTTTCAACTTTCTCCTTGCCTTTTACTCTTTTCTCAGCTGCCAAACATGGTGGAATACAAAGTGAGAAACAACCTGACCCACAAACCCAAATCATAAACGATGTAAACACTTTCAGGTTGGCAATAAATCAGGGTCAAGTTGATCCACCTACCTACATAAAAGCCTGAGTTGGTCGGGCTTCCCAACTAATTTGACCTGATACCTGTGTTGTGTTAAAACAATAACAACACCAATTCTGCTAGAAAGTAGTTTGCAAAGTTCTGCTAGTTAGGTATGACTTGCTAATTTAAGTCTTCCTCGTGAGCAATATTATGTCTTTAAGACTTTAATGCTTCAAAGGATCAGCCAAAGTCAACCCAGCTTGATTCCTAACGGGGTTGCATGGTTGTGTTCGGATTACCTAATAATTGTAAGGTCAGGTTCAGGTTCTAAGATTTGAGTCGTTTGAACCACAAGGTCCAGATTAGGCATATCACTGTCCCAAGGGTGGCAATCGGGCTGGGTTAGGGTTGACTAGTATATGCCTGACTACCAAAGCCAATTATTTACCAGGTCAAAGACTTCAGCCCTAAACCAATTAGCAAGCAGCTTGTTAATTGAGTAACTCGAACCCAATCCGGGTAACCTGATTATCAACGGGTCATAATAATCATAGGTTTTACTTAAAAATATTGTGCTAGTGGGGAATTTGAGCCCATGCCCACCTTTGTGGGTAAACACATTTTTAACGCTCTAGCCTCTAAAGACAAGTTTCTTTGGATTGAGTACTAGACTTTAATTTACTTATTTCTTATTTGTATGAGTTTTTTTTAAACATAATTTGATTTTTTTTCCCATCAGGGCAATCGAGTTAGCCGGGTCAAACCACTTGACCGTAACCCATACCTAGTAATTTCAGGTTAGTTTCAGGTCAACCCCTTGGGTCAGTTGAAGATTGCCACCCCAAAGTGTACCCATCTCAAACAATTGCCATTCTAAGAGCAGACTCAGTTCGCCAGGAGTCGGGCAATAACCAAACAAACGGAAACAAAACCCATGTGTGTTTCCACTCACTTGAGAATCAAGCATCGCCTAGATACAAGAACCTATCTGACTGACCCTATCCCTACAAAAAATGGTGCCTACAGCAGACAGACAGAAACTAATAACTAATGACCTATCTAATTTAGAAAAGAAGCAATGGGGGGAGAAAACGAGTTTATTTTGAGACAGAGCCATTAAACAAAAGAGAATGTTAAAATGGAAACATAGTGAAACACATAATACGGGCATTGTAAATTAGCTTGAACCTTGGCGAGGCAGAAGACTTTTCAATAAGTAGGTGTCTTATGTGAGGAAATATGGAACTGAGAGCATCAAAGATAGGCTGCATGTTGCATGAGAATGGGCACCAAGAAGCATAGAACAAAATGGAGTAATAAGCACCTGAAACACTCAGTTCTTTGTCAAGGCTCTCACCTAAGATAAATCAAACTTAACATGATATCTCAGTGTGCCACAATCAAGTAGTAAATCGAACTTCCAACCTTCCAGACCTTATGGTCAACAAAAGAATCTGCATTGTACAAATTTTGATAGGATGCTAGCAAAGAGAACAGGGTAAAAGAGTGCCTTAAATAAAGGTAACATTTCAAGAGAAAGGTTTGGAAGCTGGATAGTTCACTGGGATTCAGTTGGCCATAAGACATCAAATATGCTAACATGCAATGGTCTCATGACCTTAGTAGCATACCTCAAAAAGTGAAGACTTCAGAGTTCCTCGTATGCAATAATTTCAATTGTCTAATGAGATCTCAAAAATATTCTTGTATCTGGCAGATCAAACTTAAAATGAAAAGAAGTAAGCCATGGCCAACCAAAAGACCCAAGATGATAATAAAACCATTCAGAAGAGAACCGTGCTCCCTCACATTTCAAATGAAATTAGGTTAACTGCCTGAAAGAACCATGCCCCATTTCAGACAGGGTTCTATTCTGTACAAGCAAACTTGCAGCAGGAAGAATGCAGGTAATGGGCCCAAATCCAAAGATATACTATGGTGGCCTGAACATATATTTTAGATGGATGTTTTCATGTTTCTTTCTAACAAATCATTAAAACCAAACCTCCTTCAATAATAAGTTAACAAAAGTTTTCTCCAAACAATTAAAATAACTACAGTTTTTTTCCCCCTTCAGAAGTAGATAATAAATTCCACGAACAAGAAAAAGAGTTTCATAATGCAACCCATACGTAGCTCCTCATATTTCCTTCAAGCTAAGAAAACAATGGCAACATTTGCATAATCCCCTGTGCTTGAGACTCAGATTCTCATTGGACGTCCACATAAATTCTGCTAACATTCTTGTGCATCTCCTAAAAGATTTTCCTAATCCTCTCTCGCCAAAATATGCCAAATTGAAACAACCATTGTTATCCTACCAAAAAATAGAGCTGGTCTTTTTTACATGAAATTAGTTAATTATCTCATATATTGCATTACATTCTTAACCAATCGACTAGTTGCCCACAAATTGCTACTGCAACAGATACCAATTAAAGAACAGTTGAGGCTTGTTTATCATGAAATGTGCTTACACGTGATTTAGGAGGCCCACAAGCCAGAGCTGAGGTGTTAAACACAATAGGCTGACTTTAGGCTTAGACTTAGGCTTGACCCGATTTTAGTGCCAAAATGCATCAACTATTGAGGTTGTAGAACCAAGGTCCAATTCCATAAATCTGATTCATATTTATTTTGAAGTAGGAGTTGAATGGCTTAATTGAGAGCTTTATACTAGTCCTGATTGGGCTTGTGATGAGGTACGAAACAACTGGGATTCTCTCCCTAGAGTTTCTCATCCAGAGATTCTCTCCCTAGGGCTTCTCACCCAACATAGGTTCTCAAAGCTTCAGCAAGCAAATTTTTATTTTCATTCATCATTCAAAACTTTAATAATAGTCTTAGTTATATAGGCCTATATCAAGAGCAAGAATCTCATCACAACCAATGTGGGACTAAACATAAGCAAATAACTAAATAAAATAATCAACTAAAATAAAAGCAACTAAAAATAACTAGTTCGATGTGACTCGAGCCCACACACTCTAATGAAACCACAATAATAAGGTGCGGCGACGCCTCCTGGTGTAGACTCGAAATCCTGGAGCGACGTACCCCATCAGCTTGTCCTGGTTAAATTAAGTAAAGTTTATGTATCTAATGCAACTCTTGAAGTCTATGTAACTACTGACCCATATATATATCTCATCTAAAACGTAGCTTCAAAAGTTTCTATTTGGAGCCCAGATAGGACCATGTTGAGGCTGAATTTGTTAGTAACAGGTTCAACTATGCCATTATGAAGGCATAATATGAACTTTTTTAGGGACTACATGTTAATGTGCGCAATTGTCAACTGAAGATAGATATTTACAAATTTCAGTTAAATTAACAAACTATTATAGAACTGTACATAAAATTGTAATGGACAATATATAAAATTGTTGGTCGTTATGGATCTGTTCACATCAGGACCAACATCCAAGGCCGATCAAACACATCATTAGTACCAAGTAACATCTAAATGTCATTTATGTCGTGAACGTTAATTTGAGGCGCTTTTGTGTGAGGTCAGTCCTGAATCACACGTCATAAAGATAGAGGAAGAGTGGCTAGTTGATGTGTTATTGTGGCTCAAAACCTATTTGATTAGCCTTTTGGGCTGAAAGTAGTCTCGGTTCATTAACAATGCCTCAGTAGACAACTCCTTAGCTGATCCACCGTCACTACAAGTGTATCAAAGCCCACGGTGATTATATCAAGTTTAATGGGTGCTCAAGTTGCTTCCAGACAATTACTATTTGAGAAATGTAGGTTTTACTGCTAAAATAAGGAGATAAAGAAATTCAATTTTGGAACTATCATGCACTGCATGGTAATTTTCATACATAAAGAGAGATTGGTGGTAATACCTTTTCCCACTTGGTTTGGGAATTCATGGCTTTACGTTTTGAAATCTTCCATATGAATCTCCTTATGAAGCAATATTTGTTGTAGTCATATTTGGTCTAGTTTTGGAACATTATTTGGGAAATCTGACGGTTAAGATTAGAAGCCCTGTTCAGAGAACGTTAGGACTGGCCCGTTCTTTCTTGTAGGGTTTATTTGTGTTGTTGTAAAGGTTTGGATATAGAGAGGTAAAAAGATTCCAGAGAATTGAAAAGATTTTTTTTTTTGTGGGATCTGGTGAAAGGATTGCAGGTGGGGCTATTCCATTAACATTGTAATTTCTCTCCTTATTTAGTGGAATCTAACGGATTATCTTCAACGAATGACGTAGACCATATTGAATGAACCGCGTAAATTTTTTTGTTTATTACACAGTAATTCTTTTTGTTTTGTGTTCTTCTAGTGGCTACCACCATTCATAACAATGCATAAAGTTCAACTTGGAGAACAATATTTTGGTTATGGCAAGTGAAGGTGAGTGCATTTTGGTCCATCAATGATTGCATAAAGCATTGAACGGCGAAGGAAAATAGCAAACATCTATACATTAGACAATGATCATGAACAATTTTATTTTTAACATGAATTCTTTATGTTTGGCATATGAGATTTTTTTTTTTTTTGCCCCACAAAGTCATTGAAATTGTGGAAAGAGCTAGGAAGCCTTCCTATAAGATAGAGTCCACCACAAATCAATTATGTTTAAAGCAATGGTCATACACTTATACTACAAGCTCATAATAAAGGAAGGATTCCCATTCATGAACTTCTCAATTTGCTTAACGAAACTGTGCCAGTTGATTCCTTTTGATGTTAGGATAGAAGAAGATAAAGCTTGACCTTGTAATTGGGTTACATTCTCCATATTAGCATCTCATTCCTACCTTACATCATGTTTATGGCAATGATTCAATTAACATGGAGGACTTCCCTTCTGCAAAACTAAATGAGAAAAAAAAAATCAACAAATCACATGGTTTTTGTCAAAAATAAAATTAAAAAAAAAGAGTTTGGAAATTCAGGTAGCCAAAATCAAGTTCAAAACTGTTAAACAATATGGCCACAACTATCCCATGAAAAAATGAACCCATGCGCATTTCTTGATTAGCTCCCGATAATAAGGATGTAGTACGAATAAAATGAGAAAGGTTTTTCTAAGGTCATGAGGGCAATGGGTGTGTACTTTTTATTATAATGTGAGTGATCATAGAGTGAATTCCCACTATGAGGGGCAGAGCTAAGCCAAGTGAATGAATGTTCCCATAAGGTATACCGTATATGAAATAAGGTGCAGGTCAGCTGGGGTAGCCTCCATTGGCTCTGAAAATAAACCCAGCATACATGCATCAGCACCCTTCACCAGTGTGTCCAGGCGCAAGGATCATGATCATATCAAACATCCTTAAACTGCTGTGTC